>JAQZBX010101247.1:0-11283 GCA_029593785.1 Cabassous unicinctus
TTTTGTAGTACCATTTTAAGACCAAAGGATGAATTTCGATGGGAGATCATTGTACTTCACTTTCTTGTCTACTTGAGTATTCAAGAAAATGGGTCTGCATTTGTCTACTAGTAGTCTAATTTGATGACAGGTTAATTCATTTCTCGGTTAAATAATTTGGTTTTTATAAGAGATTGAGAATAATTTAAATGTCTTCCTGAGTTGCCTGTAATAATGCTATATGCATTTATTAAATTTAACTCCGTTTAATACATTTTAGAAAGATGAGCTGCCAGATCTCCCAGGAATTTGTTGCAAGGGATTACTTTGACAATATTAGGGGTGCACTATTATACCCGACCCACCCCCCCAAATGCCTGATGTATTATCAAGAAATAATTTATGCCCGTGATAAAGCTGGCTGGCAGTGTTACTTTTTCTGAAAACATATGTCAGTCATTGCCAAACGTCCCCTGGGGGACAAAATTGTTTCTTGTTGAAAACCACCGAGATTACAGCATAAGCTCTGTCATGCATACAGAAGAGAGCAGATAAATATTTACTGATTAATTTTGACATTTCATTTAGGAAAATGGGGAAAATGCTTCTTCAAGCATTTATACTTTGAGGCTTTCAGGTTTCTTCTTTCATTCTGCTAACCAGCAGTTTTAAAGAGTGAGGTAGTTCATTGTGAGATAGTTCACTCACAGTTGAACCACGTCCTAGAACCTAGGGAGAATTGTGCTATTTCCACTCTTAAGTTTTCCAGTGATGCAGAGGAGCAGCTAGAGAGAATGTGGCTCTGTCCTCCCAGTCTGCAGAACATGTGTTTTTGGTGAACTGATAAGTGACCTTGAGTAAGCACTCTTTACTAAAGGCCCCAGTCTCTTTTGAAAAGCATCGAAGAGTAGGAATCAAACAAGAAATAAAATGAAATATTGCCACTGGCATTTATGCTCTTATTTTTTCCCCATTTATGGATTAGTAGACATGTTGTTTAATACTTATTGAATGACCTTCTTGTCTTGGAGACTGTGGACATCATTCACAGGACATGTGTCCTGCCTTATGCTTGTTTTTGCTAAATCAGAACCTTATGATACATTATACAAAAAAACAGCAATGTAATAAGTTGCCGTTGGCATATGCATTTATAGACAGGCGCTGTGAATAGTTTAGCAATCCTCAAAGTTGCCGAGTGTGTAGAAGCACTTCTGGCTACTTTTCAATTGTAGCTATTATTATATTCTTTTTATCAGATACCTTAATGTTAATATTAAGAAAAAATAATGCAAATAATTTAAATCTAAGCCTCTATAAAGTAAATATACCTATCTTGGAAACTTATTTTGCAGCTTCCTAACTAATTGTCCACTTCCTAAATTAGCAGGAGTAAGATATGCTAACTTGACAATTGTTAATATTATCTTTGATTTTCAATATCTGATGAAGGAAAATAATTCTTAATTGTGTGCTGGGTGATTTTATGCCATCTGTGGCATAGGGTATGACCACGTTCTTCATCAATTATAGAAAAAATACAAGGGAAATGGGGGAGTGGATTTTTGATTGTTGCTCCACTTATAGATAACATTAATGAAAGAAGAGTGTGCTAAATGTAATCAGATTCTCAATGGAGACAAAAATCTAGACTAGCGTATACTGACTAGAACAAACCATGAAATAGGGAGGTAGGTGAAGGAAGGCAAAGTGATGAAATAGTTCATATGGCAACTAGAAGGCCACGTAAATATAAGGGATGATTTATGGCAAAGGATTGTGGGAAACAGTTGATCGTTTAAGAAGAATGAGGGTATTTATTTTGGTTTACTAGCAAAAGTACCAAGATGTGGATTTTTAGTACATTCTTGGTACAATTTTTAGAAATTTGGGGATAACGAATGTTTTTACTTAGTTTCTTACTAATGCATATGCAGGTTGTTTGTGTAAATGTGTGTTTCTAATATAGCATTACAATCTTATTTACAGTGCAGAAAGTTTTCTTTACCCCCATTCTAGATGACAAATTAGAAGATTGTTTATAAGCTTTCCCTGCAAGATGCTGGTATCAAAGCAACTGATTTTTTTTTTTTAAGTGTTTAATATTAGAACAAAGATTGCTTGGAGATTGCTTCTCAGCATTAAGTGATTTTCCCATTTTGAACAGAAATGCAGCCATCATGTAAAATTAGTAAACCCAAGCTACTGGTGCTAATAATTACAAAGCAAAACCTTGGAATGACATTAGAAATATTAGTGAACTGAAATTACCTCAAAAGTCACAGAAATGCAGCTTCTTGTCAGGTTTAATTTTCCAGATCACAGGTTTCTTTTCTTTCTTTTCTTTTCCTTTTTTTTTTTTTTTTTGCAGTGACACATTACACAATGACCAGCTTCTGGCAAACTCTGAATGTTACAAATGAAAGCTTGTTCTTATTGGAAATCTGCAGTTTATCAGACTTGAAACTTGAATCAAAATAGTTTGTTTGCTGAGTTCTAGCACCCTTATGTTTGAATATTTCTGGGTGACAGTTCACACTTGGATCTCCCCAACTATATTTCCATTTTAGAATTTTGTAACCGTGCTCTTTTCTTTTCAAATCATTCTAACCCTGGATCTACAGAAAGTTGTTTACACAGTACCAGTGATACACACTTAAAAGAGCAATAATAAAAAGTCTGGGATTAAAAGCTCTGAGGAGGAGATTGTTGGTGACATATACCAATGGAGTGGAAATGTCAAAAGTAAACCAACATTATTAGTCAGGAAAGGAAAAAGTGCAAACAGATGTAGAAGCTCTAATTCTCCAAGAATTGGTAGGAGAAAATGGAAAGAGTTGTATATCAAAAATGATGCAGGGAGCGGATGTAGCTGAAGTGGTTGAATGCCTGCTTCCCATGTACGAGGTCCTGGGTTCAATCCCCAGGACCTCCTTTTTAAAAAAAAGGATGCAGAAGAGACCCAAGGTCAAAGGGATAGGTAAATAGAGAAAAGACAATTTCATAAAGCAAGATAAGGACAGGACCATGGCAGCCAACTGATGTTGAGAAGGTAGAAGTAGGTATAAAAGCCTTTGTTTCTGCGAATTATCATTTAGCATTTAAACACAATTACTCTGCTCAGAGTCTCTCGTCAAGTTTATGGTGACTTGTTGCCATAACTTGTTAACAATTCTCTTCTGCTACCTGAACAATTTGGCATTCTGTTTCATATTTATTGTATTTTTAGGCCCTCGTGTCACTTTTTAAAATATTCCAATTCACCAAAGAAGCTTATGAAAACTAATTGTAGGGCAATTTCATTATATCCTTGATGTAGAAATAGCATGGTTTTAAATAAGTCTTGCTAAGTAGTAGTATTCCAGCAGCCAATTTTATTTTATACTCATTATGCAAACCCATCACTTAGCAAAGCTTCAATTAATATTTCAAAAATAATTGAAAACATATTAGAATTTATGAACTTAGTGTTCAGCTTATTCATGTAAGTTTTGCTGTACCAGTGGGTCTTGAAAAATTTCTATCAATCTATCATAAAATATAGTGACAATCTAGGATTTAGTGAAAATTTTTCTAAAGCAAAATAATAAGGCCCAAAAGCATTTTGTTTTATTTCATTTTATTCCTCTGCTTCTAGACTTCTTTATTTCTAAACCTTACAGGAAGGGTGATAGTCCTTCCTTTTTAGCATCCATGATGTCATATTGTAAGAAGGTGTTTCATTACTTTTACTGGAAGCTAGCATTAAGGTATTAGGAAGAATTTGTCATGTTGGTGTTAATTAAGGAGAAGATAATGTTTAAATATGCACCTTTCTGTAAAGGAACACATGTTCTTCTCATTCTCCTGGCCCATGTGGCTCCACCCCACTTCCCTCTCCCCCCCTTTTCCCTTATCACATGGACATTTTAAGCTCAGAAGGCATCCCATGTCAGCTCAGGGATCTGAGATTTATGTAAGGACTTGAACAGACGCTTACGACACGTGATGTGACCAGGCCATTCACTATTTTTGCTCTTGATTTGGCTTAAAGCCAATGGAACAAACTGAACTTGGCATTGCTATTTCTGTTCAGAAAAGGAAGAAAAAATATATAGTTTTTACCATTTCTTATGTTTTGGTCTTGGCACTGTGACTTTTGTTTATGGAAAAAAACAGGAGAGGAAAAAGCATTTTTGTGACTTCACAAGATAAACAATCATGCCAAAATGAAATTACCAAAAAAAGTTTTTGTTCATTTTTTTCTTATAATTACAATAGAAATTGCTACTAATTCAGTGTACCCTTTAAACAAGAAATAAATATTAATATCTTCTTTAAATAAAACTATAGAATTAAATGTATCCCTAAGATTACAGTAAAGATGCATTCCCTTAGAAATAAGTCAGTTTGTATACCTATCCATGAATCATAGCAGCCCTACATTATATTATGGCTATTTCCTCTTGATAAAGTATAATGAGAAAGCATTTAGGGTTAATAAAAATCATCGCTAACACTTAATAGTAAGCTCTCTTATAAGTGCTTTATAAACACTATTAACTAATTTAAAATATTAACTCTTCATCTGGAGTGGATTTCTACCAAATATTAATAAGGAAAACATAGACATATAAATAATCTCTGTGACTTCCAAAATTAAGGGAAATTCTGTTTTCATCATCTTCTGCTCTACTGGTCCTGAAAATTTTAATCTGTAGATACAATAGGAAGTAAACAATTTTCCCAGAATGAAGTACATTTTACAAATTATGGACCTTACTGGGAACATTAAATATCAAGTATTTGAGACCTAAACTTACAGCAAAATAAAGTGGATAATGTCCAAAAATATACACATCACTTGGATTTAATAAATGTTAATAAAAACAAATTTTGTTGTATTTGATTTTGAATTTTTGTTAATTGATAAAGTCAGAAGATTGGTTTGAAATACTCTTATTAAACTTTTTTCATAATGTATGTATTTTCCTCATTAATAGCTATTGAATTAAATTTGTGTCACTATATTTAACCATTCAGGAATTTGAGCCTATGGAAAAGAATTAAGTTAGAGAACATGGAAAAGAATTAGGGAATATGAAATGAATATGGAAAAGATTTTTTTTTCAAGGAGACAGACAAAATAGTTTGATGTAAAAAATGAGTGCATTGATAAGCATATATATGCAAGTGATATCTACTTTAATACCATCAGTAACAAGTTGATGTATAACCAACATATAAATAAATGTGCATCCAGAAATGTGTTAATATAAACACATGAATGGAATCATAAACATGCCCTGTATTAAAAATAAAACTATTATTTATTTGGAGATGTTTAAAAAAATCCACACACTTTTGTTAGCATTAAATATTCTGTTGCAAAGAGACTAGCTTTGTTAACCACACTTAAAATTTTTGGAAGTCCTGTTTTAGAATATCATCACTATAATAGCCATCAGATCAACTTTTTAAAATAACTTCATTTGAAGAAATTATAAAATTGGCAAATTATCCATTGATACACTGTTTTTCTCAAAGTTTTACTTTCTATGCATTATCTGCAAATACTTAATGATTAGTTTAACAGTTTAAAAGACAGATGTTCTACATTTTTTTTTACAAGTTTTATGTAGTAATATATGTGTGGGAATAAGGGTTATAGGTAGTATATTAGTCCTTTCATAACCATTTAGATATCATATTCACATATACACAAATAGGTTTTGCAAGGAAAAATTAGAGTATAAGATGAGGATTGAAAACCTATTAAGGCACTGCTTTATTTAATATTTTTATCAATGACTAAAATAGACAAAAGAACTCACACTTATATTTTGGGGTTAAAAACTGGTATGTGTTGCTATTGTGTAGATGACAGAGAATTGAGAGAATTCTAATTAAACTGCAGTTAAAGTAGTAAATTAACAAGATGAAGAGAAGGAAATAAAATTCTGCACTTAAAATTTTAATAAAATACTGGTTTAGAAAGTGTATAATACTTACCTCTATATCTGTTTGTAAACAATGACGAAACAAAAACAAGACATTAGGAGTGTGATTTGCATGAAGCCTAAGGTCTTGAAGCGTTTCTAACAGCACTGGCCACCATGGATTTCATTAGCAGGCATAGTTATGGTATTCAGAGCAGAAGAATTTATCCAATTAAATATGCACCGGTCAGATGACCCCTGCCGTGTTGTGTTCAATTCTGAATGCCAGATTTCAAGAAGGGTATTGAAAAATGGATACACTCACAAAGATCAACATTTTTAGAAACAATGTCCCAGAAAAAGTAGAGATTTAACCTCGAGAAGAGAACCTCTCTGGTGAAAGGCAGGAGTGGGAAAAAATGTGTGCTGTCTGGAATCATCAAATTTTTATGGTATGAAAAAGAGTGAGATGTTCTCCTTGTAGTCCCAAAAGATAGTATTTAGACAATTGAATAGAGGACAAGCACAACCAGATTTTGATTGAATATGGGAAAGATGATTATGGCCATTTAAACTGATTTCAAAATAAAAGGTAGATTGGAAATAAAATAAGGTAGTAGTTTTCCTGAATATGAAACTGTTTAAGTGATAGTTACATAGAAGAGTTTCTTGAAGAATATTAAGACTATATGAACTAACTTCATAAGTTTGTTTCTTTATTGTCTATGAATAGTGAACAGTCCAAGATAGTAAAATATTTTTATTTTATTTTATTGTGGTAAGATATATATATATATAACATAAAATTTGCCATTTTAACCATTTTAAGTGTTCAATTCAATGGCATTAATTACATTTATAATGTTGTGCTACCATCACCACCATCCATTACCAAAATTTTCCCATCACCCCAAACAGAAACTCTGTACAAATTAATACCCCATTTCTCACCCCACCCCATCTCTGATAAACTGTATTCTAATTCCTGTGAATTTGCATATTCTAAATACTTCATATAAATGAGATCGTACAATATGTACCCTTTTATTTCTGGCTCATTTCACACAACATAATGTCTTCAAGAGTCATCCATGTCACAGCACGTATCATAAATTCATTTTTCTAGCTGAAAAATATTCTATTGTATGTATATACCACATGTTGATTAGCTGTTCTTCCATTGGTGAACATTTGGCAATTGTTAATAATGCCTCTGTGAACATAAGTGTGTAAATATCTGTTTGAGTCCCTGCTTTTAATTTTGTTGGGTATATACCTAAGAGTGAGATTTCCGGGTCATATGGTAACTTCCTGAGGAACCACCGAACTTTTTCATCAGCAGGTGCACCATTTTACATCTCCTCCAAAAAGTATAAGGGTTCTTATTTTTCCATATCCTTGCTAGCACTTATTTTCTGTTTTCTTTTTTTTTTTTTTTAATTAGTAGCCATCCTATCGGGTGTGAAATGGTATCTCATTGTGGGTTTGATTTGCATTTCTCTAATAACTAATGTTGTTTAATATCTCTTCATGTGCTTATTGGCTATTTGTATATCTTCTTTGGAGAAATGTCTACTCAAGACCTTTGCCCATTTTTAATTGGGTTGTTTGTCTTTTTGTTGTTGAGTTGTAGGAGTTCTTTATCTATTCTAGATATTAAATCTTTGCCAGATATATGGTTTCCAAATATCTTCTCCCAAACTGTAGAGCATCTTTTCACTTTTAATGTCCTCTGCACAAAAGTTTTTCATTTTGATGAATTTCTATTTATCTATTTTTTTCTTTTGTGCTTGTGCTTTTAGTGTAAAGTCTAAGAAACCATTGCCTAATATGGTGTCCTGAAGATGCTTCTTTAAGTTTTCTTCAATGAGTTTCATTGTCTTAGTTTTGTTTAGGTCTTTGATCCATTTTGAGTTGATTTTTTTGTACAAGGTATGAGGTAGGGGTTCTCCTTTTTTTGTAAATGGAGATCCAATTTTCCCAGCACCATTTGTTGAAGAGACTATTCTTCCCAATTCAGTGGTCTATGCCGCCTTGTCAAAAATCAGTTGACCATAAATGTGAGGGTTTTCTGAGTTCTTAATTTGGTTGCATTGGTGTTTATGTCTGTTGTGCCAATACTAAGCAGTTTTGATTATTATGGCTTTGTATTATGTTTTAAAATTGAGAAGTGTGAGTCCTCCAACTTTTTCTTTTCCAAGATGGTTTTGGCTATTTGGGGCACCTTACCCTTTCATATAAATTGATGATTGGCTTTTCCATTTCTGCAAAGAAGGCTGTTGGAAATTTTGATTGGGATTGTGTTGAATCTGTAAATCACTTTGAGTAAAATTGGCATCCTAACAATGTTTAGTCTTCCAATCCGTGAACACAGAACATCCTTACATTTATTTAGGTGTTCAGTTTCTTTTAGCAATGTTTCATAGTTTTCTGTGTACAAGGCCATTATATTCTTCGTAAATTTATTCCCAGATATTTGATTCATTTAGATGCTAATGTAAATGGAATTTTAAAAATTTCCTCTTCATATTGTTCATTACTAGTATAAAGAAACACCACTGATTTTTGCATTTGATCTTGTACCCTGCCACTTTGTTGAATTCATTTATTAGCTCCAGTAGCTTTGTTGTGGGTATTTCAGGATTTTCGTATTTAGGATCACATCATCTCAAAATAGGGAAAGTTTTAGGTCTTCATTTCCAATTAGGATGCCTTTTCTTTTTCTTGCCTAATTGCTCTAACTAGAACTTCCAGTACAATGTTGAATGCCAGTGGTAACAGTGAGCATTCTTGTCTTGTCCCCTCAGGGGGCTGTCTTTCAGTCTTTTATCATTAAGAGTGATGTTAGCTGTGAGTTTTTCACACATGCCTTTGATCATTTTAATGAAATGTTTTTCTATTCCTAGTTTTCTGAGCATTTTTATCAAGATACTGATAAGACATTGGGTGCTGGATTTTCTCAAATGCCTTTTCCACATCAGTTGAAAGAATCATGTGTTTATTTTTCCTTCATTCTATTAATGTGATGAATTATATCAACTGATTTTCTCATGTTAAACCACTCAGTATTCCTAGGATAAATCCATAAGAATCATCAAGGATGACTTTTAAATGTACTTTTGGATTGTGTGCCAGCTTGTATTTTGTTGAGAATTTTGCATTCATGTTCATAAAGATATTGGTCTGTAATTTTCTTTTCTTGTGATATATTTATACGTCTTTGGTATTAGAGTGATGTTCGCCTCATAAAATTATTTATGAAGAATTTCCTGCCCTCCAATTGTCTGAAAAGTTTGAACAGAATTGGTGTTAATTCTTCTCTGAATGTTTTATAAAATTTGCCAGTGATACCGTGTGTTCTTGGGCTTTTCTTTGTTGGGAGGTTTTCATTACTGTTTAAAACTCTTTACATGTTATTGGTCTGTTGAGATCTTCTATTTCTTACCTTGAGTCAGTGTGCATTACAGAAACTTTTTCATCACCCCAAACAGAAACTTTGTACCCATTAAGCAATAGTTCCCCATTCCCCCTCCTCCCAGCCACTGGAAACCTCTAACCTGCTTTCTGTCTCTAGATATTTCGTGTAAGTTAGAAACATACAATATTTGTCTCTTTGTGTCTGGCTTATTTTACTCAATACAATGTTTCCAAGGTTCATCCATGGTGTATCATATATTGGAACTTCATAACATTTTATTCTTTAACAGTATTCTATTATATATGTATACCACGTTTTGTTTATCCATTCATCTATTGATAAGCAGATAGGTTCAAGATATTAAAGTTGTAATCTCTTAAATTAGAGTATATTTCTCTGTGTCTCAGAGAAGAGCCCTGTTACTCTGTTACTATGCTCTTCATTTGCTGGAAGCTTTCAAATCTAGAGAAATCATAAAATTTTAAGGTCAGATTTGTATTGTACTCTGTACAGAGTAGAATAATCAATTCTCACCATGTGGAGAGATTTTAAAGTGGTTTTTCTCATGAACTGGCAGTATCCACTCAGCATCACCTAGGGAGCTTGCCAATAAAACAGATTTTTTCGGTTCTACTTGCAAGAGATTCTGACTCACAGGGTTTTAGATGGAGCCAGGACATCTTCTTCATTTTAAAAAGATTCCCAGGTGATGAGTGACAAAATTATCAAGTCATTGACATAAAAGAAATGGAATGTATGGTGAATGGTTTCACTGCCTAAAATAGTTCTCCTTTGGCTCACTGCTACCTAAAATTCTAGATTTACAGCTAAACTTCTTTATTGTTCCATTCTTACTAAACTACATGTGTGGGGGCTTACATTTTATATTGATATTAGTCACTAATTCATTAGTATGGATGAGGGATAATGAGAATCGTTTTTGATGAAAAGTTGGGGGGTAAAGAAACTAAGATACTGAGTACTAGAAGTGAAAGACAAACTACATGGAGGACTGAGGCTCGTTTCCTTTCTTCCACCCTCTGGCTCCAGGCAGTAACGTCGCACAGCTCCAAGGAGAGCCATTCACGTTGTAATCCGTGTGGACGGTGCCTCCTGGCGTTGCGCAGTGCGCAGTGTGCTCCGCCGCATACGTGGCCCTATTTGGCCCTTAAATTCATGTCTACAATCACAACATTTAGGGGGATTATTCCAAAACAGACACTTGATCGAGCCACTCCTATTAATGCCCAGGAAAAGGACAGAAGGCCTGTTATTTTCTAACTCTTAGCTTTCTAGCAACGTCTCTTTCCAAAATAGATCAAATTTCCTTTACCCTGAGTGGCATCATGCTATTCCACTCCTCTGTGCTTTTACAAGCATGTTTACTCTGCCTATGATAAATACCTTTCTCCTTTTTATCCTCCTAAATCCTCCTTCAGAGCAGCTGAAACATTATCTGGGTCCCAGCCCTTATTTAAGCATTAACACTATTCCCACAGCACATTGCATCTTTCGTAGGACTTGGGACACAACGCGCAGTTCCCCCCTAGGCGAAAGCTCCTCGTACCCGGGAACTGGGCTTCTCTGAATCCCACATAGTGACTGCCACCCAGCATTTGTTCAAGAAATGTTGACTCAGTGAATGAATTCGTGAAGCAAACTGTGGGAAGTCTGCGGACACAGAGCTTTCCTTTAGCCTACTTTACATTTTGGCTGTGGTGTGACTTTGCTTTAATTTGAGGATAAAAGGAGCTCCATTCAGTACTTTTGGAAGAATATTTTGAAGAAATGAGAATTGTTCTAACAGAATCTGAGCTTAAAAAAAAAAATCTTATTACTGATTGTGCATGGTGGCAATATTTTCCAAAATGTGGAGCCATTACTGATAATGGGTGTGAATAACCATTTTATTCTAGAATGATTTTGATCAGAAATTATATTGGCGAAGGATAGTTGAAAAGCTCTTTT
>JAQZBX010101248.1:0-11278 GCA_029593785.1 Cabassous unicinctus
GGGGGGGGGGGTGAGTAGCTACGGCCATTATTTTAGAGATGAGACTCCGTGACAATTATAATAATAAGAAAAAAGATGGGCAATGTTTGAAAATGCTATGAATTTGGTCACTTTAAGATGTAAGATTCAGCCAGCATTATTTTCAGTTATGATATTATAGTTAAAGCTTTGGTTATATAATCTGTATCTCCAATTATGTCCTAACAAGGAGGACATTTTTAAAAAAATGGAACTTATGCAAATAATTATATTTTTATGAAAATAAGAATGTTCAATAGAGTTTTCAGATTCTATGGTATCAGGTAGGGAGAAAATGATAAATGTTTTTTGAGTTATAGAAAATTTAAGAGAAAGGCAAAAGGGATTCCTTGTGTTTAAAAAGTAAAATATTAGCAATATTTTAAACAAAATTTATAATTATTTTTTATCAATTCAGTCCTAAGTAATTCTTGTTTTGCTCCACCTTTGTTAGCAATTTCATGAATCCTATCAGCTTCCCATTGGACTTTTGGAAACCTTGAGTCCGTCCCATGGTCTGGTCTTAAAGTCCTCAGAGTACCTGGCACAGGTCACAGTTTTCTGAGATAGTATTTTTTTGTTGTTGAAGATGAAGCACTTTGGCCTGTAGTTGATTGGAAGTGTTTTCCAGAAAACATCAGAATAAAATAAAAAATCATTTGTGGATTATAAGACTTAAAATGTAAAAGATAAACAATGGCCATAGTTACTACTTTTTTATAAAAGTGAAAGATTTAATGAGAGTTTATTATAAAATAATGAATATTTTTGTGGCATGTAACATATTTTTTCCATTTTGCATCTGAAAAAATGTTTTATTTTTAAAGGTGTCACCTTTGCAGTTAAAAATAATCAATTATTTATCAAATAAATTGTTTTGTTTTACAACACAAGTAATTTTGGGAGATTTTTGTCTATAAAGCATTTAAAAAAATATTTTTAATCCTAAAAATAAATTTTGGAGGCATGGGGAAGGAAGAAGGAGTTGAATTATTATTTTAGGGTCTCTGACTAGTGCATTTTGTCCAGTCCAGCCAGATAAAAAATTTCACCCTGGGATCATACCATACAAGAAAAAAGATCAGAAAACAGCACATAAAAATCAAGATATTATAACCAAATTATACTCATAAGACCCTATTCTTAGTATACTCAGAATATGCAATATAAAAATAATAATTCTTACCATTTCTTGAACTCCAGGTACTGGGCTAGGTGCTTTACCATCATGGATCTCTAATTCTAAAACCCATTCTTAGGTCGACAACTAAAGCTGTTTTTCATAGAAGTAGAAAATGAAGCTTAGAAAAACTGAACGACTCATCCCAGGGCATAAAACTGGTAAATGGCAAAGCTGAGGTCTGAATTCAGTTTCTCCCCCGCCGCACCACACAGCACTTACCACGTGGAGAAACAGCAGAACAGAGTGCTCTTGTTACTTAGCTAAATCTCGTCTGTAAAATCCCGGGTACGGTCCAGGGCTCCTGCAGGGCCAAATTTAATAAGTGACATAGAGAGTCCGTTGCATTGTCACGAGCCTGGCAAGCAGGTCATCACAGATAACAGCGCTCAGCCATTCTCATCCCTGGTTCCAACGACTCAGAACCTGCAGCTCAGAACAAGAAGCCTCTGATCCTGATACAGAACACAGCACCCTACTGGCTCACAAACGCAAACTCCATTTCTGTGTGATAAGAATCCAGCCTTAAGATAATATTTAATTATAATATTAAGAGAATATTAAACTAAGATGTCCCTGAAGAGGTTACAGTGTTCACAAACTCAACCCTGTGGTGGAACCTGCGCAGACAGAGGATGCAAATGCAGGCCCCTCCGCGTAGCCCCAAGTCCTGGACTCCATTTTATTTTATTTTTTTAAAAGATTTATTTATTTACTTGATCCATTTTAAACCCCCCTTCCCCATTTTGCTGTTTTGTGTCCATTTGCTGGGCAATTCTCTGTGTCTGTTTCATCTCTTCTCATCCTCCTCCTCCAGTCTTCACCAGGATTCGATCCTGGAGACCTCCGATGTAGGAGAGAGGTGTTCTAGCCATCTGCGCCACCTCGGCTCCTGGTTTTTGGAGCTTTCGGAGCATCTCGTCTTGTCTCTCTCCTTTTACGGCATCATCTTGCTGCCTGGCTCCCGGGGCCTGGCGGCTCACCGGCACACAGAGCCTGGCAGCCCACGCGCCTTCTATATATATTTTTTTATTTTACCAGGAGGTCCCGGGGATTGAACCCAGGTCCCTCCATATGGCAGACGGACGCCCAACCATTTGAGCCACATCCGCCCCCGATGACTCCATTTTAACTCTGCGCTTCTTCACGCAGCACATAGCCCCACGGCCTGCTGGACGAAATGCCACAGGTGCCCTGGGATCTACTTTCCTGCAGTCGTGTGTAGGCTTTGCTGCCACCCCAAAACCCAGAGGGGCGTCTGCCATGGCGGGCACCCCCGCTCCCTGGTACTCAAGTGACCTCAGGAATTGGGCGCAGACCAGATCCCACTGCTCTGCCCCAGGCTTCATCCACAGTTCATGCTTGGCATGGGCACAAGATAACCTGGAGCTGTGAGGTGCAACCGGAACTCGTGGGCTTTAGGAATTTTCCGAAGCGGTCCCCAGCGGTACCAGTTTGTCGCCAGCTTCAGGGTCTTCTCACTCACTAGTGCACCTGGTCGTTGTGCAGCCTGATGTGGTGGGTGCCGTCGGGCCTGCTGACGCGCCTCGGAGGTTCTCTCCCAGGTATTTCGGATCTTCTCCAACATCACCTGGTCTCCTCTTCAGTCAGAGGCCGCGTTTTTTCTCACGGGATCCTCGTGCCTCCCATATTTGTAAGAATAATTGAAATTATGCCTAATAACATTATACTGTTAATATGAGGCAGATTAATACTAGGATATCTTATTCTTGGAGGGTGGTATTTTATAAAGATATTTAAATCTTTAGGAATTTTGTCTAACTTCTGGAATATATATTAGCATTTTAATTATGTGAATTTAACTGACAGAAGGTGAGAAAATCCCTTTTAACTTGATAACACTCCTTATGCAATTTATAATAGAGCTAAAATACTGGTTTCTAGCATTTCTTTTTTATTTATTTTTAATAAGGTGAAAGAGTAGATTCTTTCTGATTTTCCAGGGGCCCTCTGGAAAATCCCAAAGACAGTCTGAAATAAAAAAGATCATTTAGCGTTTGATTTGACAAGGCAAAATGTTCAAAGTTGTCAGGAGGGTTGAATACTTGGTTGGATGGGATTACAAGTCACTGTGAAACAATACTTAGCTCTTTAAGTAAGGTGACAAAAAAAGATTTAAAAAGTAAGTATAGGAGATAATATGATGGCAAAAACCTTTTTTTCGTAAGTGAGAAGACTTTTTTTAAAAAACAGTTAAGGATCTGATAAAATCAATATAAAGTACAAGAAGTTATTTTGATAAAGCATAGACTCTACCTTTTACATTGATTATTCAGGAAAAAACATTTACAATTTCCTACTAAGAACAAACTGAAAACCTAAGAAAACTTTGCCATTTTAATAAAGAGAAAACCAAATTCTAGTTTTGCATCCATATATTATTTGATATCAGGCTCTTAAATTTTTTATAGATATATCCATTAAATCTTTAAACAATTTTTTTTTGTTTATTGTTTTTATCCCTGCCACCCCCAGATGGCTCCCTCGTCTGTCTGCTCGTCTTCTTTAGGAGGCACCGGGAACCAAACCAAACCTGGGACCTCCCCTGTGAGGGGCGAGGGCCCAGCCGCTTGAGCCACTTCCGCTCCCTGCGGGTTGCGGCATCTGCTCGCTGAGGTGTCTGCTTGTTATGGTGGGTGTGGGGACTGCTGGTTGTGGCGACTGCTGTCGTGGCTTCTTGCTGGTTGCGGCGTCTGCTCGTCTTTATTCGGAGGCACCGGGAAGCGAACCCGAGACCTCCCATGTGGGAGTCAGGTGCCCAATGGCTTAGCCACATCCACTCCCAAGCCATTAAGTCTTAGTCCAACTTTGAGCACAAGAAATAAAATTCCTTTTCTACAAACTTTCTACAACTTTCTCTGTCCATTTAGGTTCATTCCTGCATTTCCTCTTTTTCATCCTGTAACGACCAGTCATGTTATTTTCAGACAAGCTAGTTTCATTTTCTTTAATAAGACACATCGTTTGGAAACTGTCTTCAAGCTGATATCTTACAAAACACAATTACCATTAAAATAAGGCTTGTCAGAATAATGACTCAATTTGGTTAGGTATAAAGTTGTAACACACGTTTTCATTTAAGTATCTAGCAGGTATAACATTAGCTTATTTTATCAGTAATGTCAGTAAACCTGATATCCATGTTAAGGAAGAATAGCTCCAAAAATTCATGCCCTTTTTTGTATTTAACATTGATAACTCAGAAGATATAGTTGTTTTCTTTTAAATTAACCACATCAGATTAGTAATATTTGAAGCTTCCAAGAACCAATTAAAGAAAGGTATTCCGCTCAGGCTGTTTGAGCTTATAGCTCCTATATTCTAATTGAGTGTGCGAACACACTAATTGGGCATATTAGAAGAGTCTCATTGCGGCCGTGGTAAGTTATCTTTAGTATGTCAAGTCCAGCGAGATGCAGGACCGTAGTTCTCATACCTAAAACCACTGGAATTCCTTGAAGAATTAGAATGCATCGTTTCTGATTGACAGCAACCCTGAAGCCCCCAGAGCTGGGGAGGACTGGCTCAGGGTCGGGTCGGTGAGTCCTTCACAGCCTGCCCTCACGGGCACGTCTCCCTCCGGCAGACGCCTGTGCTCAGGTGTCCAGCTGCGACCAGTGTCCTGAGCGGCAGGAAGTTGTCTTGAGGGTACTGGGCAGCCTCCTGTCAACCTCGCTGGTCCGTGGCCACCTCGTGCACCTCATCTTGGTCCTCGGTAGCCGAGGCTTCTCGCCATCGGGCGCCGGGCGCTCTAACGGCACGTGACCGCCGCCCGTGCCACCACGGTGACGATGGCTTCTCACCATCAGGCGCCGGGCGCTCTAACGGCACGTGACTGCCGCGCGTGCCACCACGGTGATGATGGGCTGTCACCATCGGACGCTGGGCGCTCTAACGGCACGTGACTGCCGCCCGTGCCACCACGGTGACGATGGCTTCTCACCATCGGGCGCCGGGCGCTCTAATGGCACGTGACCGCCGCCCGTGCCACCACGGTGACGATGGGCTTGCTCTCCGCCAGGACAAGGGTCAGTCGAAATGTTAGGGAGGTGTCCTTGTACAATGTCAGAGAAAGAGCAGAAGAGATTCCAAATATTTGAGTACTCACCAGACAAGAGAAATCCCTGTAAACCAAAACGGCTGCCGCCAGCAACCGAAAACCACAGAACAAAGTTCCAAATGCCCTTCACCAGAAGACTCCCAACCGAAGGCCAGAGCCTCGACCAAAGGAAACCCGGGCGCGGAAAGGCACGGTGCTCGACTCCAGCGACAGCTCAGAGCTCGGTACCTCTTCTGGCGTCAAGTAACGTCGGCCGAGAAACAAACTGATCTGTAAAGCAGCAAGAGCATTTATTTGGGGTCTTAGAACTCAGTTCAGGGAGCAGAGATTCAGTAGCAGCCCCGGCCGTGTCCCACCTGGGTGCTTCCAAGCAAGAATTTTTAAAGAAAAGATTCCATGAACTGTTTGTGAAGGATTATGACTGGTTGCTGTGGGGCTTTCCAAATGCCCAAGTTAGACAGTTTACAGATTTATTTATTTTGTAGTTGGATCTTATGGTGCCAGTTCTAAGCCTTTAACATGCCAAAATGAGCACTCTTAAATCACCGCAATTCCAGGAAATTCCGCCAAGTACACCTGGAACAGTGTCTGGGAAGGAGCTTGACTATATGAGGGCATTTGGCTCTAACTGGCCCGGAGACGGCCCCAAAGGGCTGGCCAGGCCTGGCTTGAGTTTGGCTTCTATCCCCAAAGATCTCATTCCTGGTGATAAGATTCTTATGCAGACCTGAAAGAAAACAAACCTCACCTGTGATGCAATTACTTCCCGAGTTATATAATATATGCCGTCATAATGTGTATAATTTTATGATGCTATAAACAGAATGTGTGTTATATATCGACATATAATATCTGCAGGTACACATATAGGCATATCTCTGTGTGTATATTTATATATATAAATGTAAATATACAGATAAGCAACTATTTCTTTTTTGTTTTTGCTTTTAATTACAATGTACACGAGCCACTAAGTCTGTTAATGTTTTTTCTTTTGGCTCAACTGCAATAGGGTAGCAAAATGTGTAACAAAACGTGTGTCCCATAAATCTGCTTTAATCACCTCTTCAAGAAGTCCCGTCTGAGCTGAGTTTGTCTAGACTCAGTGAACGAGGTGAGACAGAAAGTTAAATTACGAGTTGTCAAAGTTCCCAGGAAGGATCTGCAACTTGGTTCAGATTTTCACCTGGGGGAAGCTTGGTCAGCTGGCAGGAATGAGACGAGTGCTCCAGCCAATCCACAGGCGGGTTCTCGGGAAGTGTCTGTGTCTGCAGGGAAGCCAAGGGGCCGTGCCTCCTCGGGCCAGTGCTGGAGCCCTTCCCTGCCTGACCAGCAGGCGGCTTCCTCCTTGGCCTCCCCTGTTGGGGAGCCATGGGTGCCTGAGGGCAGCAGGGCCACCACAAAGCACCTGGGCAGGGAGGGCGGTCTGGTCATGCAGGGACAGCGGCTGGACGATGGGACCAAGGTGGAGGCCATGAGCAGTGGCATGGCTTCAGGTTGGCACCTGGCAGGTGGGGCCGAATCATTGCCAACGTTCCTTTCGACTCTAACAGGCTCTCCAGGGGCCAGAGTTAGGGCAGGACTGGCTGTGGAGGTGTCAGTCCCAGCCCCCCATGGCCTTGCAGGAGCCCAGGAGACCTTGGAGGTCCTGGAAAATCCACATCCGAGGTCCTTGCTGCCCACTGCTGCCTTGTGCTGTCTCTGGAGAGCGGCCTCCCCTCTCTCCAGTTCTGCTGTCGGCAGCACCCACCACCTCCACCTTCTTCGAAGCCTGGGGCCCCTCTCCCCACCTGCCGGCCTCACCTGGGCCCCTCTCCCCACCTGCTGGCCTCACCTGGACCTCTCTACCCACCTGCCGGCCTCACCTGGGCCCCTCTCCCCACCTGCTGGCCTCACCTGGACCCCTCTGCTTCTGGGGCCCCAGCAGAGTCCCCACTAAAAGCCCAGTTGCTCACCAGGTGGGGAAGACAGGCACCTTCTGGAAAATTCTGGGGCTGAAATGTACTAAAACAAATGATTTCTTTCTGTTTCCTTGAGGACACTATTATTGATTTTCACTGCGACTGACTGAGGCCACTGCCTTGGTCTGCACGACGGCTCCAGCGGCTGCGTCCGCTGCTCTGAGCGTCGGCGCACCTGAGTGCCGGGCTCACGCCTGCCTCCTGCCTCCTCCTCCCTTGTATTTGATTCCTGTCCAGGGAAACACACAACTCACTTCTAACTCTCATACGTTAGGCCGCCCGTGTGCTCCAGCAGAGTCTTCCAGCAGAGCTCCAAGACACATGGAGCTAGTTTCTCGGTTTGCTCTGATGTAAAGCGAAGTAGCCACACGCGTCGGCTTTGCCCCCGAGCGGCGAAGACGTGGGCGCCGGCCCCCAGCACCCTGCCGATCCAGGCCGGGGCAGCAGAGCTCCGTGCCTGCGCTCCTGGAGCCGGCAGGGGACCCGCGTGCGGCCAGGACAGGTCACAGCCCGCCGGTGCCGTCACCAAGGAGGGGCTTTACTATGATTACGTTGTGATGCGATGCTGCGTCTCGATGACAGCGCCCTGCAGAGGGCACCTGTGCAGCCTCAGCCGGGCGCTGCCATCCCGCCTGGAGGAGCTGGCAGAGGGGGCAGCAGGGCGCGCCGCCTCCGTGCCCGCGAGCTGCTCCAGGCGGCCGCTGCAGAGGAAGAGCAGAGGGACCTGTGCGCTGCGGCTGCGGCTGCGGCAGGGCCCCTGGCCGCGGCGCTGCGCTCCATTGCTCACGGCTCTGGACCCCGGTCATTTCCAGGGCTGGAGACACAGGCTCACTCTCGGGTCAACCGCTGGAGCAGTCGAGAAGGTGCCAGAGCCACTGAGCGCCCGACGGAGACCCGCCTCCTCTCCGGAAAGCCCCCGCCAGGCTTTCTAAGGGTGGGCCCCGGGGCCGCAGGGCTGGGGCATCAAAGGCCCGGAGCTCCTGCGCGGGCAGACACCCTCCATGCCCGCAGGCGTCCCTGGCGCTGCCTGAGGCTAAGTGTGTTCTAAAACGCCCCCGACGCACGGCCAGACATGTCTGTCCTTCCCCAGCCCCTGAGAGCGCCTGAGCCGTTTACCGTCTTCACACAGCAAACGGAAAGGCGCCTCCGGACTGTTTGGGTGAAGGCTCCACTCGGCGTGCTTATTAGCACACAATGAAAATTATATGGAGACAAACACCACAGTAATGGAGAAGGAATCAAAAGCAGCCCACCTACACAGGCTTCTGCCCGCCCCACGCGTGTCTAATTGCTCCGGTTCTGCCCTCCAGCTCCGACTCGGTGCCCCGGCACGCTCAGAGGACATGCAGCTGCGCTGCCCGCCCGCCCTCGGTCCTGGAGCTCTGCTGCGGAGGGGCGGGGCAGGCAGGGGCACCCACCGAGAATCACAGCCAGCACCGTGGGAAGCCGGGCAACAAGGGGGCGCGGGGCTCTCCCTGGACAGCTACGTCTACCTTCTCCGGAATTTGCAGGGGAAGAGCTCGAAGGTGAGCCCCCGCCCACCCCCGGAGGCCCTCGCTCCACCACCCGGAGTGGACACGGCCAGGGCTGCCGGCAGGGCCCCAAGAGCCCGTCTGAGGGGCCTGGCTTGGCGCCGGGTGCAGGCAGCGTTCGGCAGAGCCCGGCAGAGCCCGGGGCCTCCAGGAGACCTGGCTAAACGCCCACAGGGCGCCTGGAGCCGGGAGGTGGGAAAACAGCCCCACAGGTCCTCCCAGTGGGACGTGTGCAGCTGGCATCTGAGCCCAGGCTCCACCCAAGAGACACGAGGGACTTGCACGTGGCCGTTACAGCAGAGCGTGCCTCAACGGCCACAAAGTGGAGGACACCGTGTCCGTCAACAGACGAACGGGCACGCGCGGCGTGGCTGAGCACACGGGTGGAAGGAGGTGCTGACGCAGCGTGGATGAAGCTTGAGCTCACGGTGCTGGGCCACGTGAGCCAGACACTAAAGGACGCATGCTGTGTGGCTCCCCTTACACGACACACGAGGAATTCGCAGAGAACGGGGATGCGCGGTTGCCAGGGGTTGGGGTGGGTGTGAGTGGATGGGCTGACGGCTACAACGTCCCCACCTGACAGGGAGGTGGCAGAAGCTCTGTGAACAAACAAAAACCACTGAGTTGTGCACTTTAAGAGGGCGCACGGTGGGGTACGTGAATTGCCTGTCAATAAAGCTATTTAAAAATAAAAAACTACAGAAGAGAGCGATCTGAACGTGAGCGCCAGGCCTGGCAGCGCCAGTGTGGACCCCAGCTCTCCCTGGGGCTGGGTCCTGGGCGGGGCACTGGCAAGCCTCTCTAGGGGGCTCTCGTGCACCGATGCGAGAGCACGCCAGGAGGGGGGTCCCGCCCGCGGGTGACGATGGAGCGGGACCCCTGAGCGGGTGGGAAGCAGGAGGAAAACTGGCCCCTTGTCTCCTGTTATTGGTTAAGGGTCAGAATGAGAGCTGCCCTTGAGGATTCTCTGCAAACGTTTTCCTATGAGGATGGGGTGTGTGCACACGCGTGTGCTTTCTGCTTGTTCCAGTGCGCGCTCCCATTTTCTCGCTGAGCCCCACCCTTGTCCTAAAGACAGGACGTGGTAAGAAACCAGGGGACATTTCCAAAACCTAAAAGAAACCAGCAAAAGGCAATTCCGTTTCCGCAGAAGGGCATTTTCCACGCTTTGCTGCGGCTTCCGCTTTATTAAAAGCTGCGGTGCGGCCTGCTGCCCCCGCGCGCCTGGCACGGTCCCTTCCTTCTTGAGTCGTGGTCCCCGCCAGCGCTGCGCTGTCGTGGACCGCGCAGGCCCCTGCCCCGCCCCTCTGGCCCACAGGCGTCTCCTCCACCTGCAGGGCCTGCGTCCTCCTTTCTCGGGGGCGTGTGGACCAGGACGCGGAGCCAGCCCTGCCCAGCGGTTTCCCGGCCACGGGGCCTTGGGCAAGCCACTCGCCTCGGGGATCGGGGGCCGCGTTGCGCTGCCTGCTCGACGCCCCGTTGTGCTCTCGCCCCTCAGGGGCGCAACCAGCTTCGAAGGACAGCGTGCGGCTGGTTTCCACCCTCGGCTCAGGCCCGATGAGGAGCAGCCGCAGGTGCCGGCGGCGCACAGCAAGCGCCTCTTCAAAGAGCCCTGATGGGCCCCGCAGGGTCATTTTTCACAAACACAGTCCAATATCCCTTTGAAAGTTCCATTCTGAGACAAAGATTTTCTCTGGATTTTCAATAAAAAGTGCACGTTCCAGACAGATTCTGCTTATTACCTTACCAGCTGTTGCGAGCTGGCACGAGGGAGGAAGCTTTGGTTCCACTCCAGGCCCTGGACGGGCTCTGGTTCTGCGCCCGGCTCTGCTCCTTGGCCCCACGCTGGACACTTGAGCCCTCGAGCCCCCGTCTCCAGGCTCCACAGAGAGGCCGTCAGGCCCGCCTCACAGGACTCACGTGAGCACAAGCGGGAGCGTCAGGACACGCTTAGCAGAGCCGGCACTGTCTCTGGAGCGTAATAAATTCTCATTCCCTTTGAAGCAGACGAGACGCTGTAAGTGAATTACTAAACCGCTTGCCTATTATTCTTAGACCAAAGCTAATTTGGAAAGATACGTGTTTCTTTTACAGTTGTGTGGCTAATTAAGAGAGAGTAGTTCCTACTGTACCATTGTTATCATCAGAGAAGGAAAACATCATTAGAGTGTGGCCTTGCTGTTGCCTGGCCACACCACGGCCCCTGGACTGACGGCTTCACAGAGCTAACAGGACAGGAGCTGACTTTCACGATCTTCTCCCAGCTCCCTGGGGCTGGCGGCCCAGGCCCCGTCCACCTCACAGCAGGGCCAAGGCCCAGGCCCCGTCCACCTCACAGCAGGGCCAGAGGCCCAGGCCCTGTCCACCTCACAGCAGGGCCAGAGGCTCAGGCCCCGTCCACCTCACAGGAGGCCAGAGGCCCAGGCCCCGTCCACCTCACAGGAGGCCAGAGGCCCAGGCCCCGTCCACCTCACAGGAGGCCAGAGGCCCAGGCCCCGTCCAC
>JAQZBX010101249.1:0-11282 GCA_029593785.1 Cabassous unicinctus
AAACAGAGCCTCATAATTATTTTTAAACTTTAAAGCTTTCATAGTAATATGTTTTATAAAAGATAACAGCACATAAATATACAGCTGTTTATATCTAGTACATGTTGTGTCATGTACATTTTCCATGTGGAAGAATAGGAGGGTCATGTCATCCTGGAATGACATAAATTCTAATCCCACCTTACTGCTTACTGTAGAGGTGACTCTGGATTTGCTATTCATGCATTCATTCTTTTATGCCGTATTTATTTGTGTGTGTAGTATATATTACACACCCTGGTTATAGGAAGGGGAAATTGAATCCTTCACTTAATTTTTTAAATTCTTTTCTCACATAACAGGATTGTATGAATTGTATTAATATAAAGCCCTTGGCGCTTAGTAGGTGCACCACTTGAATTCTGGTGAGATGCTTTTTCACATGAAAATTGTTTCTAGCAATGATAAGGGGCTTTATACTTGTTTCTTTCTCATTGTATTTATAATATAGTCTTGTTTTTCACAAAACCATAATTTGCATAAAAATATATTTTAAAGTACTTAAGATCTTTATTTAGAGTCTCATGTATTTTACAAAGGGTAGGTGCTTATTTTAGTGATGATTTGTCATTAAAATTATGTCAAAATGTCTTAAAATGTTGTTGAAACTGTAAACAAACTCATAACACACACACAGCTAATTATGGATGCCATCTGTTTATTTTACAAAGCTTTTTTTTTTTTTTTAAAGACCATGGCATTGTCTGCTTTTGATAAGCTTCAAGATTATTATAATGACTAAGTCCTGTCCTTCAATTAGTGTAGTTGAAGATGAGAGGACAATTTGTTCACTTACCTTTTCCTGTGTCAGAATGTATGAAATATGACATGTCACAATAAAGAAACTGTTGTGAAGTGCATATATTTACAAAAGTGTAATTTTTAGGAGAATTGGTATAAAGGCAGCTGATGTGGAGAAGGTTTGTTCAAAGCTTGAAAATTTATTCAAGGTTTTCAATTAAGATAGATTATCTACTCTATTCTTTTTCTTGACTCAGTTGAGTTGAGTGTTGGCACATGATCATTCAAGTTAATATTGATGTCTATCTCTTTTAGTGTGTGTGTGTGTGTGTGTGTATATACATACACACACACACACACACACACACACACACACATACAGATACATGTTTTTGTACATATATATCTCATGTGTTAGCATGGAAGACCAGGTATCCCCGTGACAGCATCATTCAAAGTAGTTATCAGCAATTTGCTAAGAAAGCAGAGTGATTTTACTGGCTCAGTTTTGCCAATATGCATGCTAAGCACTACCCAAGTAAGTCTGGGGAGGAAAAAACCTGAAGGATCCATCTGCTTCTTTCTGCTACACTGCATTGATGTAAGAGTACGCTAATCTTGTTGCTTGTCAGGACAGGTTAGTGAAAGCATAGACTTAGGGTGGCCTAGTGCTTTGGAAAATCATAAGCTGCCCCTGTAGATGCCATGTTAAGTGTAGCAGAGTAGGTTGATTATCAACCATATTGAGAATTGAAGCTAAATATCTGATTTTAAATTAAGAATCAGTTTCACAATTAATATTGTTAAACAATTTTGGACCAAATTTAAATTAAAACTTGAAAAAGTAGTGCAGATAGTTTACAAATTTTTTTTAGGATTCTGTCTTTCATCATGCTTTGTACTGTTTATTCATTTTATTCTTGTATGAAAGGGTTTTCAGTCAAGTATGATTAAATTTTAGGCATAATTAGCCTAATTTTACCCAGGATGGAAATTTTCTTTGTTTATTTCTGTTTATTTACCTTTTTCTACCCTATTGACTGACAGATCTTGACCTTGCAGGTTGAGCATCCTGTCACAGAATGCATTACTGGCCTGGATCTAGTCCAAGAAATGATCCGTGTTGCTAAGGGTTACCCTCTCAGACACAAACAAGCTGATATTCCCATCAAAGGCTGGGCAGTTGAATGCCGGGTTTATGCTGAGGTAAAATGAATGATGGTGGAAGAATGGTTGCGTCCAGAGTCATAATACCAGTCATAGCTAAACAACATGGTAAAGTTGGGTTTTATAACCTGTGCCAAATCTTTGATTATGTGATCCAGAATTGAACCAGAAAAGTTGCCTTGGTAATTTTGACATCAGTCAAAATCATTTGAAAGAATTTAATTAAATCTCATATATTTCTCCTGGATGGAGAAATAGCTGCCAATCTGTTTGAGGCAACAAACAATAGTTTAAATGGCCCATGTTTTTTGTTTTTTAAACCACATTAGTAATAGAAAATACATTTATTTTTGTGTTTGTTTTTTATTTAAGAGACTTCCCTGGTTACATATTAATTGTTAATTCAATATTTACTTAAAATTTTTTCTAACCTTGTCCCTTCTGATTACATCAGTATAACAATATAATGTTAAGTTGCAAAGCTTTTGCTAAGAAAATGTACTTTTCATTTATAATTTTAGTAATGAATAATCTCAATTTAATATTTTGTTATTTATGACCATATAAATTAGATAAAGCATTCAGTGTCTGAAAATGCTTTTTTTCAAATGATTGAAACAGGAATGCAAGGCATTACTTTTATTATCTTTTTCTTCATGACATCAGAGGCTAGCTATAGAAATAAAAAATAAATTAGAAGTATCTGTTTATGAATACTCAAAGTTGTTTTGAATTCTTTTTTTAAGAACCTTGAAAATATGCTTTGGCTTAGTTATTATTGCTCTTGCTTATTATATTTTAAGTGGTATTCTTGTCTTCCTTATTATTTTGACACTGAACTTATTTCTTATTCTGATGACCTAAGATGTTTACAGATGGAGCACTTATCTTGTAGAACATGTAGAGTTTCTTTTCAGGTCTTTATTTGAAGTACTAAAATTCTCAAATTTTGCCATATGTGAAGCTGTTTTGGGAAGTAAGAAGAACAAATATCTCTAGTGCACCACATTTGTTGTTCTGAACCTGAGTATGTTTTGATGTAGATCCTAAGTTATTTTATTTTTGCCCAAGGCATTCTAAGAAGGTTTATGAAAATTTGGAAATTTACCAATTTCAATAAAGTAAGATCAAGGTCAAGCTAATTCTGTTTACAGTTTGTTTGATTTTCAAACAAACTTCTAAGTTGCCTAGAGTATAAGACAATAAAATTCTGAAATCTGTTATTTGGTAAATACTGTATGTTAGAAGCAGACTTATACATACCTATCAATTTTATAAATATTTAAGCTTACTTGTGCTGATTTATATTTCAAAGTCTGTGCTTCCTTTCCTTTGAACTTTCAGGATCCCTACAAGTCTTTTGGTCTACCGTCTATTGGGAGATTATCTCAGTACCAAGAACCAATACATCTACCTGGTGTAAGTCGTTAAGCTGTAATATCAAGTGATGAGTTAAAATATTTATTTATGTTGTGCTTTTATGTTAAAGCATGTCAAAACCAAAGGGTGTAAATTGAAGGACAAGTGAAACTCATGGGGAATCAGTTTTCTGTTTGTTTTTTTAAAAAGCTATTTTGTACTTTATAATATATAGGAAAATCAGAATTCACTTGATGGGAAATCCAGAGACATCTGATGATATAAATGATAGTTTACTATGTTCTCAATTCTTTTGCAAAATTTAATGATAAAGATCATGGAATCATAAGAATCAGAATTGACTTCTTCTGTGTTTGAATTTGATCTTTTTAAGCAATCTAAACCAGCTCTTCTGTATAGTCAGATGTCAAGAAATTTAAGCACAAAACCAGATCCTTAACTGAAATGGATTAAAGAAAACAAAGTATGCCTCATTCTATTACATGCCATGGACTTTAAGAGGTACATATTATTTACACCCATGAAGGAAAGTGATCGTTTTCCACTATATTCTATAGTTCTTCTATATGTAATCGCTATTCTTTAGTTTTTGTACATAAAAAGAACAAGGAATACCCTTTCTCTTAATCAAGGTAATAAGTGCATATATATGTGATACTATGTTGGCTAGTGGATGACAAGACTGTACCATCTGTGAATATGATTATTCAGTTTGATTACTTGCATGAAGATGGTGAAAGATTACAGGAAGAATTCTAAATTTGAAGATGTTATTGGATATATGATTTATTTCACTTTTAAAATTGTTTTTGTCCATGTGCTTTCTAAAGGGACTTGACCCTTTCTAGGCTTGGAGACTCCATGCTGTGTTCAAAGCCTGAAGGCAGAGAAAAAATTGTAAAGATTTAACAGTCATTATGTGACATTAAATAGCAGATGAGAAAACAAGTATTATAGGGACATATCTGAACATTTTGTTAATCAAACAAAAAAGTATTAAATAATAATTCATAATGATTACTCTAGTTGTTAGAAGTTTGCACCATGTTGTAATAGCTAACAGGATGTCAAACATTTTGCCCTCGCAAGTTTTTGCAATTTGCAATTTTCAAACGTGAGACCTGTTGAAAGTACAAGTGATAATGGACAAACTATACCCCCTACAGTCTTTGTCCCACCAAATCTTTCTTCAATTAATGCTGCAGCAGGAGTTTTATGTAATAACATTTGAGGTTGTGAGCCATCCATAGAAAGAAAAAACAATTAAAATGCCTTAAATGTTCTGCTTACTGCTGTTATTTGCTTGTGTGAATGTTGCATGTCAGCTAAATGGGCCAAGGAATAGATAAAGTGATTGGGTGCAGGAGAGTGCACACTAAGCTTTGTCTATCATTATTGCTGGGAGCAATCAAATTGATGTCAGCAGGACAGTAGATGCGTTGACAGCTGTAATTATGTATCTCCATGGTGATCACTTTTGGCCTGTCATGGAGGCCCACAAGTCCCCTCCCTTGCAAGCATTTAATCAGTTTGGGCTGTCACTTGTCAGGTAGACATGGCTGGCTGGGAGGTGCAGTTAGGGGAAGAGGTGAATTGAGAATGAAGGGTGGGAGATGTCTGATAGTTTCACAGGGTCCACTGTGGTACTGAAGAAAGAAATTTTAATTATGCTGGAGGTTTCTGAGCAATGGTTTGAGAATCTCATACAGAAGTGATTGAGCATTTTTGCTATTGTTTGTTTTTACTCTTTGCCTTATTAAAGCTAGGTGAGTTTAATTGAGGAAAACAGTTTTGGCTCTTACCAGTTTTTGGTCACAAGAATACATTGTTAAGAGTGAACTTTTGCTTTGTACTTTTCACATGCTTTAAAGCAGAAAATTTATTTATATGGCAAAGATGAAGATTTTTTAAATTTTATTTGATCACCATATTTGTAAAGTATTATCTTTAGACTGTACTTTTGTTCTGCTCAGAAATTTGATAACAATTTCATTTGACTTAATATTCTTAAAGCTTTTACTGCAACTTTGTTTAGCCTTTGTTTCCATGGAGGAATGGAAACTTGATTTGACCTTTGATTGTTAGAAGTAAAACCACAACTGATTATTATTTAGAAAAAGCTGACTAAGCAGTAAATTTCCAGTTGGAGTTTTCATTCTTTGTTACATTTTTAAATTGCAAATATTGATTTGCTCATACAAAGATATTTATAGAATATATTTAGTATATCTTGATGTTCATATATATTTTAAAATTAAAATGGCATATCTTTTCTGATCATAATTGTCATAAATAGCAAAGACTTTGTTACATCTAGAAGCCCTAGGAAAATTTAGTATGATGCTATCCAGGTAACTAAAATTTTAAATTATGAACTATAGGAGGGTAGGAGGGTGTAATAAATATTCTTTAAGGTCTATGTTATTTTATCAATGGGTTGAAAATTCAAAGTTCTACACTAGTTTTGTATGTTTATTTAGCAACTAATAGAACATGTTTAAAGGCAAAAGTTGTAGAGCTTTTATGAGTCCCAATTTTAAACATAACTTTGGTGAACATGCATTAGTTTTAAAGATTCCATGGTGGTAAAATTAACCCTTTAACTTTTTACCGCTAAAATCAAGAAAATGAACATTAGGGATGTCTTTTATGTTGGGTAACCTGATTGTCAGTTGTCATTTTGGGGAAAATTAAATGTCAGGAGAAGGTAGATTGTGATTTTATTGCTTTCAAGGCTGTCCTACTAAGTTTTTTCCAATTTTTGTAAACATTGTGAATTTCACAGAACTTCTGTTTATGTCCTTATGCCAAATGCATTTTGTTAGGATGCTGACTGGCTTTCATTTAAAATTAAGATTTTTCATACACAAATGTGAATATGAATTCAAATATCTATAATTTTGCATGTGTTTGCAAATACAGAAGTAAAAGCACCTGGATAAGTTATAATGTTAACTTTTAAAATTTTACAAAAATAATCATAGTACAGTTTTTGTAAGAGAGTAAAACCTATAGTTAATCTTTTGATGTCACCTCATAATAAAGCCATCATCATACTCTCATGTGGATAGCCTAGACAAGAAGTCTACACGTGGTCTCTTGATAATTGCCTAAATTAAAATATTAAAGGCCTAACAGCCGCTGTGTTGACCTTTTTCTGCCTTGCTGCAGACAGATGAGCTGCTGTTTATTAGGAAGATTTCTTCCCACAGGTGAAGAGCTATATGAGCTTCCGCTCTTTTCTTCCCACCCCTTTACAATGTTGGGCATCAAAGTCCTGCTGTTCAGGCAGCTTCCATTAAATTCCTCTATCCTCAAGATACCTAGGATATGCCTGTCTTAAGTGTTTTGATTAGCTTTTAAATACTTCAGATTCCAAAACTTAGTAGTGAAATTTTAATAAATATTTCGTCTTCAGCAACTGCTCATTTAAAAAGTTTTACATGGCTAACCTCTGTGCCTTACTGCTAATATCAAACTGAGAGATGAAAATAAGAATCAGCGATATACCAACTAACTTGTTGGCTGGTTAACAGCAATCAGGTTCTTCAAAAGAATATTTTGAACTTGTGCTATTTTCCCCCCATGAAAATTGCAAAATCAGAACTGTAATTGGGGCTGTGTCCTTACAAAGCAAAGCCATGGAAAAAGCTGGGTAAACATTAAAGCCTTGGAGGACTAACAGTAACAGGGGAAAAAAGTGTTTTACAGTTGAGAGGGTGAGGCAAAAAAGGAAAGTGTTACAGACATGAAAGTCACAGGAGCAGTGTTCCTATGGAGCTGATGAGCAGAGCTCCCAAGTTCTGCTGTATGTGCTTGACTAGGGTCCTAACTGGAGCTTTCAGAAGGGTGCAGTGGGGAATGGGATTAGAAGGGGCATCATTCATACCATACTTCAGTTGGAAGACACCATCAAATAGCTACAAACACATCCCAGGATAGTGATGTAAAAACATTTTTTTTGTTTGTTTGTTTCTTAGTTCTTTCATTTAGTTTAAGAACAAAAGATATATGTTGTACTGTGTATTAACAGATTGAGATAATTTGGCATTTATGTATCTTTAGATTATTTTTGTATTTTCCAGAAGCCTTAATGTTACTTGAGAATGAACTTTTTAATCTGTTTCTTCATGAAAATTAAGTTTGTTGTTTAAAAAAAAAATCTGCACAATATGAATTTACTTTCATTTTGTTTTCTCTCCTTTCTTCCAGGTTCGGGTTGACAGTGGCATACAACCAGGAAGTGATATTAGCATTTATTATGATCCAATGATTTCAAAAGTTAGTTTGATTTTTTTGTTTCATTTTTCTTCTGAAAAGACAATGCATTTTTAATTAAAAAGTCTGAAATTGAGCCTTTATCTGACTCATATACTATAATTAATAGTAATTATGCACTGATGGAAGGTGACAGCAGAACAGATTTTTTCCTTTTAAAAGAGAAATTTCAGCATCATGAATGTTGACAACATTTCTTTCTCTCCAGTCAAACCAAACTACTACCACCACATTTACAAACTGTTACAAACATCTAACCAATGAGACTAACTCAACTCTTTGCAATGAGAGGAAATTAAGCTGCTTTTTTGGCCAGTCTCAAAAATTGCATGAGATGGCAGGATGAATGGCAGGTGATATTGAGGAGGTGGGCAGATAGGCCATGTTTGTTAAAGTACTTTATCTTTTTGCTTCAATTCCTACTAATGACTAATTAAGTAGATTTTACATAATTAAATTTTATATGTTTTTTTTTTTGGTCCACTTTCAGCTGTTTGACTATCCAGAATAAAAGAACAACTGTGCTTAAATTTTCATGTCTTTTAAAATCTTTAGGTCTTATAAAATGCAAAATGCTGACTGTAATAAGTAAACTAGAAATTTTATTTAGAAAATCTATGTTCTCTGAAATTTTAGATCTTTAGTGGGGGAATGATTTCTTTGCTAAAAAATATTTCTCAGAATGCTTTCCCCCAAGTACAGTTTTTTAAATATAGTTGTAATTACAATGAATAAATATCTTTTTATTTTCAGTTAAATTTTTACACTAAATATTGTTAAAATGAACTTAAGGTATTTTTTTAGAGAAGTATTTAATTTAAAAATAAAAAATACATAAAATATAGATTGATTTAATAAGCTATTATTACAGTTTTAGAAGAAAACTTCTGTTCAGAAGAATGGCCTGCAAATTAATTTTTTAAAAAGATTTATTTATTTCTCTCCCACCCCTCGTTGTTTTTTTTTGCACTCGCTGTCTGCTCTTTGTTTTCTTCTGTGTCTGCTTGTCTTATCTTTTGGCAGCAGCGGGAACTGATCCTGGGGCCTTCCGAAGTGGGAAAGAGGCGCTCAGTCTCTTGCACCACCTCAGCTCCCTTGTCAGCAGCGTCTCTTATTGTCTTTCCTCTGTGTGTCTTTTTTTGTTGTATCATCTTGCTGTGCCAGCTCTCCACTCGGGCCAGCTCGCCGTGCAGGCCAGCTTGCTTTTCACCAGGAGGCCCCAGGAATTGAACCCTGGACCTCCTATATGGTACATGGGAGCCCAATTGCTTGAGCCACATCTGTTTCCCTGCAAATTAATTTTTAAAGTGGCTTGATATTGAAGAGCTAATAAAATTTACTAAAATTGTTGTAATTTTACAGATTGATTAATGTAACAACCAGAAAGGTCTTTTACAAATAGTTAATTTCTTATTTTATTGCTAATGTATTATAAGATGAATATAAATAGGCACAAAATCATATAGAAGAGTAAGACTATTATGTTTTTTTAATGCAAGTACCCTTGCTTCTGTGCTATGTCATCTGTAAAACTGTGAGTGATTAAGATAAACTTTTGAATATGAAAGAAATAAAAAAATGACTACTTTCTTGTCAGTTATAAAAATGTTAGCTGTTTAGGGTATCAAATTTGAAAACCACAGAAAAATAGGGAGAGAAAATAAAAATTTTGCCCCAGGATCCCAGTTGTTCACATACTATCCCAAATGTTCACACTTTGGTTGGTTTCCTTTTAAAGTTTTTCCTGTGCTTGGTTTTTTTTGTTTTGTTTTGTTTTTAACATTTTGATTATCTCAAATAGCTCTTTACTGATAGTAAAATGGAGAAAAGTCTGAAATGGCTCGAATCTAATACTTACTTTAAAAAATCTTAACATACTTTATATTAAAAACTGAGCCACTGTGAAATTTCTAATGATGTATTGGGAAATCTGTTATAAAATATTTTAATTTTTTCTAGAATGAATCATTTAACCTATTTATTTATTTGCTTTTAGCTAATCACATATGGTTCTGATAGAACTGAAGCACTGAAGAGAATGGAAGATGCACTAGATAATTATGTTATTCGAGGTAAAAACAAACATTAGAAGTTATGTTGTTTTATATGTTATCCTTTTCTAAAAAATAGTTTGAAGATTTACTAATTAGAGAACTCCATGAAATATTTTCTATGTTTTTAAAATAGAAATAAGAAAAGCTCAAATTAATTAAACTGAAATGCTAATTAAGTTGTAGATATTTCATTTTCTTTAGCAATCGTATACTTTATAAATATGTCTTAAGTTATTTAAATTTATGATTTATGATCTTTCATAGATGAGCTTTTATTATTTTGTAAGTTTTTTAAAGTGAAGAGACTTCAAAATAAAGACTAATTGGCCGTACAGTTTGATAGCAAATTTGCTGTATTATTGTTTTGTTTTTTATTGTTTTTTGCTTTTTGGAGTTTAAAATTTGAAACCATGTGTAGATAAAAAACATAGTGACCTATTTTCGCTAATTTGAGGGTAAGAGAAATAGTTGTTTGCTTCTATGAATTAAAATAAATTATATAATATTTTCTATAAAATGCAATTTTGTTACTTCATGTACATATATGATAGTTCTAATGTGTAACAAAGTTTGGTTGTACAAATCTTTAGGATATGTAGTGATAACTGTATTAGAATCGGTCAATTAAAGGAGAGCTATATTTATTACCTTTACAGAAGAAATGACATTCTGAATTTCATTAGCAATTTTCCATTAGTAATGAAAAGATAACTTTATTTTAGCCCAACATAAATTATCATCACCTTGAGAATAATGGACTTTCATTTCAAATTTAAAGTGTAAAATAAAACTTCACTTTGAATTATGAATGAATATTGGGCCTAAGAACGTTCCATAGGAAAGCCTGGCTGTTCAGTTTTGCTCTTTTTCTCATGTCTCACTAAATTTAACGGGACTGGGAAGCTAGAGTTTGGAGGCTGAAGGTGGAGAACAGTGGTGCTCTGCACAGGCCTTGGAGAACTGAGGCTTTTATGCAGATTCCTAAAGTCATCCCTCAGAGTGGACACAACTTATTGGTCATAAGGCTTGGTAAGTGGATAGCAACTGTGAATTAGAAAAAGTGCTCTGTTTTTGAGGACATCCAGACAGGGATCCCAGTTTAGCAAGTGGAGCATGACTTGCATGTCATGCCCTTACATGCCCCTTGACCAAATGCCTTGATGTAGTGAACAATCCATATATCTATACAGATAAAATCTATGCATCTGCCCAGTACAATTGAGCAATTTACCTTTCTCTGCTCATTTTATTCTAATGGCATTTAACACATGCATTCCCCACTTTTCCTTATCTTTTTTTCTTTTAGCTTTTCCCCTGGTAGATCAGGAAAAGTTTCTTCTCTCCTCCCCTTTTTAGTATCATCCTCTTTCTTCTTTTCTTCATTTGTTAACCAAAAAGTGACAGTGATTGTATCTATTTTTTTTTATTTATTTTATTTTATTTATTTATCCCCCCCCCCTTGCTGCTTGTGCTGCTGTGTCCATTCGCTGCGTGTCTTCTCTGTGTCTGCTTATCTCCCCCTTGCTGTGAGGTCTTGCCGCATCAGCCCACGGCGCCAGCCGGCCTGCCCTCACAAGGAGGCACCAGGAAGCGAACCCGGGGCCTCTCATATGGTAAACGGGT
>JAQZBX010101250.1:0-11280 GCA_029593785.1 Cabassous unicinctus
AAAAGATATTCTTTTAAAAGTATGTGGCTACCCAGAAGGACAGTGCCTTTGCCCAGACCTCCCAAACATCTCATCAAAAGCTTCCTCCTTCTGGATTGATTCCTCTGTTGCTGCAAGTACCACACATGGAGAAGTGGTGCTTGGCTTCTGGAGAGCAACTTTGTATGACAAAACTATTTACAGGATCCAGGCAGGGGCAAGGCGCAGACGATGTGCTTGATGAGGCGAATTTTGCTTTCACTGACCAGCTGTCCCCCCTTAGCCAGCCGCCTTCACAGAGGAGCCAGGGAACCAAGAGCAATTGCTCATTTTACAAACAAAAAGGCAGACAGTAGGAGAGCCTGTATAAGCCTTTACAAATTGCTGTCAGGCCCGGGTGGTGAGTTGGCAGTCAGTTGTGGAGCTTCAGGTTCTTTGTCGCTGGAAGGAAGGGCAAGTCCTGTTATTCATGCTGGAAGAACAGTGAAGGAATTCCTGGTATGAGAATCGTCCGCCTCTCTCAGCATCTGCAGACACCATGTGGCTGGCCCCTTGGTGGCCTGGGAGATTACATAAAGGGTTGGAAAGCTCACAGCCTTTGTGAAGGATAAACATCTTCCTTCTGCTACCAAAGCGATAGCAATAGTGGTTCCAGGATCAGAGGCTTCGAAACAGAAATAGGCCTGTGCTTTTGGCATTGCCTTGTCTCCAACACGATACCAGCAGCTCTGACCAGAGACCACCCCTCTAGTTTGTGGATTACCCAGGCCTTTATTCTTCCCTCCCTACTCTGGCAGAATTGATAAAAGGAAATGAAATTCAAACTGGACAATTTTTCTATTTGTAAGCGCTTTGTAGAAAAGGTTTGATTGCAGAAATTTCAAGCTACTGATCCAAATTGAGCTTTCAGACTGTGTGCCTAGGAGTGGCTTTGTGCTCTTTGAGAGGAGTCTTCGAGGAATCAGAACGCTTGGCCAGGCAGGTCCCAGGTTTCCTACTCTTTTTAGTTTAAGCCACTGTGAGGCCAAGAACAGCATTAGGGCGGTTCCTATTTTAGTGCTTTTGGTCATCAGGGGGATCCTGTCCACTCTCAAAGTTCTGGGCTGTATGAGGGATTGGTGGCACCCTCTTGCCACAAACTGTACCACAGTCTTGGCTAAAATAATCATATTTAATTACCATGAGGATTAGGACCACCCAGGATAAATAATGGTCTGAGCATGTTGACCTCATTTTCAGTATAAGGGGCTGAGGTCTTGTGAGTAACCTTTAAGACTCATGCTCCTTATTTCCATGGTGAAATGAATTTACCAAGAGAGCGTGGCAGGCTTCAGGTGCTCTCAACTCCACATCTCTCCACTCAGACACTTCCGTTCCATTGGTTATGTGAGAACTGGGCCAGAAGAGTTTAGACTGGGGAGAATCTGGATTTGAATTCTAGCTTCACTGCCTAACAGATGTTGCTTATCCTTTCTGAGACCCAGTTGTTTTATCTCTAAAATAGGGATAATCATGTCTCTCATAGACAGTTGGGGAGTGAACTAAATTAGATAACATTTATAAGGTGTCTAGCACCATGCCTGGCACATCAAAAGCACCCAACAAATGTAATCTCTCCTAGTCGTCCACCCTGCTCTGTGTCCAAGATCCGGTTTAAGAAAAGGCATTGAAATATGGGGTGAGTTGTTTGAGACACAAGTCTGAAGGTCAGGCTGATCTAGGCGAACAGTGTATGAGGAAAAGAACAGGTGATATGGCTGAAAGCCACCCAGCCACCTTCTGGCTGTGACATCTAGCATGAGTGTTTTAAGCAGGGATGGAATAAGTGAATCAATGGTGGCCCAGGAAGGCAGGGAGTCTTCATTAGGGATGGGAATTTGGAGATTCAGTGCTGGAGAGTATGAGGTTCAGGGCAAGATATCCAGGTCCCAGAGGGATTGGATATAGGCCAGAGGCAGGCCAGAAACACACACGCGCACATATAAATATGGGATGAGGAAATATGACTTTACTACAACATGTAGAAAAAGAATTGGAGATTTGTTTTGGCTCAGTATGAGACAACAGTGTGTTGTGGCTATAAATCACAGGTAGCATTAATACAAGTATCATATCAAGATCTAGAAAGAGAGAGCATGCAGTCCTGCTTTAAGAAAAGCAGAAACAACTGGGCACATCGATATGTGAGCAATGAGAGTGGAGAGGAAACAGAAAACTGAACTGGTGAGGTTTAGCCTAAAAAGAAAAAAGAAAGAAATGACAAGAGTGCATAATAACTACCTTCAAATATTTGAAAGAAAGAGTATCAGTCAGGGCTTGCAGTTGCAAACAACGAAACTGACTCTAGCAAACTTAGCCAAAAAAGGAATTGTTGGAAGGCTATTGGGTGGTTTGCAAGATCTTCAGAAGTCTGGGAAACCTGGTGGGGAAAACACGAGCGAGCCGAGAGAGGCTAGCAACAGAGGATAGAGTTGTGGCTACACCGCAAGAACCACCCCACTAGGGTGCCCCCTCTGGCACCAGCTCTGCTGTTCACTTGTGGTCACTGCTGCCATAAATAATCTTGGGCTGTCCTTGTCCCTCTGCATCACTCCCCACCATATTCAAATTCCTTCTCCAAGCTTCCAGCTGGCTACATGGCCTGCTTGTCCCCTTTGGTTTCCATTGTGGGAGGCACAGTCCTGCTTCCTTTTAAAACTCACACAGTGGAGGATTATTCCAAAGAAGCTTAGCACCCTGAACAGACTCAAACAGACAAAACAAAAAAGCAAAGTCAACAAATGTACACTACAGAGTAGTCATGTGTGAGGACTTGTGCAAGACCCCAAGAAGAAAGAAAAGGACCAATAGATAGGCACAATTTGGGGAAGAAGATACTCATTTGATTTTTAAATGTTTCTAAATAAATCAATCTGTACAGAGACAATTGAGTTGCCTTTGGTGGTAGTGAGTTCCCCATTCCTGGCAGAATGCAAGAAAGGACTGGTAACCACTTGGTGGAAGTGTTCTTCTGTAATAATGTTTCTAGTAAGAAATTATCTAGTAATCAACTAAGGTATTTGTTTTGAAATTATTGACTATATTGTAACAAGCAAGGTGACTATTCCAGAAGCCCTCCTTTGGATTTTGACATTTCCACTGTTGAACATGAATTTCAAAACAACTACTCATGTGTATTTGGGTGCAAGTGTGGGAAAAGCTATGGATCCCTTGGTATTTTCTAACAGATGGAGAGAATGGTATGGAGGAAACAGAGGTGAGCAACTTTGAGTCTGTCTTCTCCTCTCCCGGAAGTATAAGTCAGTCATCTAAGGCAGGCATAGCAATTGGAGGTGTGGGAGGTTTCCGATAGCTAAATTGGTCCCTAAAACTGCCAACAGAAGTGCTAGTTAGAAACGGCTGGGGGTAGCGGAAAGGGGGAGAAAATACCTCTACTGCTCCTGATGCCCAGGGCAGACTTCCCACCCTCCTTCTGTTCCCCACCATCCCACCCCAAAAAGGAAGCACCGGTGGCTAATTGCACCTGGCACCCAGGGAGCGAATGCTTGGGGTCACTGATGTTTAACATTCCTCTGCCCAGTTCCTTCGCTTTGTGTGCTTGGGTCAGTTTCTTCTCTGTTGCCCATAAATGTTTGCAGCTTCTACATGCCCTTACACATTAGATTAATCTTAGCATATTTCTGGGACAGAGATGACCCTGTACAGCCTTAGTCCTGAGAAATAGGCAGAAGCATTTTTTTTTCTTTATGCTGAATGAACAGATGGAGAGGGAATGAGAGAAGAAGGGTGAATAGAAGGGAAAGAAGAACAAAATGGGGGAGGGAAAGAGAGGAGAACAAATATTAAAAATTGTTTAAAATATAGGTCAAATGTTGAAGGAAATACGAGCTCAACATTTCTTGAGCAAACTAGAAAATAAGACCTTGCTGAAGGATAGTATCAATACTCGGGCCAGGGTGGGTAGGGTTTGGGGTGGGACCAGTGTTAGAATGTACCTGAATCTCAATTCTGGAAAACATGGAAATGACCTTAAAGCCTCATCCCCAGGTAAGGGAAGGAAGGAGATGCCTTGCAGTCCTTATGACATTCTGAAAGTGAAACCACTGATAAAGAAGTTTCCAAGCAACGTTATTAGTGTGGATAATTACCATAATCATTCAGGTTTTATTTAGATTCATACAGTATCTTTGGAAAAGGAATTTTAAAGCAGTCGAACTGCCAGACACTCCTTCCTTGCAAATTTTAAACTGCCTGAGGTTTCTATCTTTTCAGATATTCACCATTTTTCTGTTAAGAAAATGCCTTCCCTGAAATGTTGACTGTTAAGGAAATTTATCTTTTCCTTCAGTCTTCACAGGAATGTAGGCGATTAGGCACGGAGCCCTTCTCTGTCTAGCGCCAGGCATCAGCCAGCCAGCCATGCAGAGGCCATTTGAATGGAACTGCAGAATAATCTTCCGAAGATAAAGCAAGCTCACAAGAGTGGCAGCAGCCCATTATGCTGAGTTAAACGCACTGGAGAGGGGCTGGCTGGCGGCAGGGAGCTGTGGTGCTAATGGGCAGTGGTTGGAGAGGTTAATATCACCCTAGCAGACCTTTTGTAATTATTGTTCCCTAGCACATCCTAATTAAAGACCCCGAAAATTGAATTCTTTTTGTTTCATTGGCAGCACAAGCCCTTTATACCTTTTAAATGCAAATATTATGGGAAACTCCAATATATAAAACAGGTTCATAAAAGCTAACATTTATAGCACTTACAATATACCAGGTTTTATATGTATGAATTTAATCCTCACAGCACCCTATAAAGTAGGTATTATTGCCATCTCTATTTACAGGTGAAGAGACTGACAGAAAGTTGGGTTACTTGCCCAAGATCCCAGAGCTAAAAAATGGCAAGCCTGGGATTTGGACCCTGGCAGTCAGCTTCAGAACTCTCGGATGCGTCTGTGGCACTGGAGGACTCTGGGCCCCGGCTTCTTGGCCCTGTCTCTCTGTCCTTTTGTTCTATAAAATACCTTGAGCTCTATAAAACATAAAGCTACTCATCCAGTTCAACTCTCTCATTTTACCCAGAGAAGTAAAGAGACTTTCCCAAGATCTCACAACTAGCCAACAGCATTCACCTCTTCTTCCTTAGGCAAAAGGCTCACCTGGGTCCCCTGTCCCTACAGGCAGATTCTGCATTTTTCTCTTGAGCAAATGCCTTCAGAATGTGTGTGGGTATCCTAAAAGAGAGCTTAGATGGAGGCAGGAATCTGATGAGTGTCCAACTTATCAAAGAGCAGGCAGCTTGGAGGAAAACCCAAATTAGCTAAATTATGTCTTCTGCTGCCTCCAACATCTAATGAATCTCAGAGTAAGACTAGTGCATATGAGCTCCAAGTCATAAGTTATCATTCATTTCTTCAACAAATTATGTGTCATGACCTGGACATAAATAGCTATGTACCATGTTTCCCAGACTAGGCACTGGGGATGCAGCAGAGTTCATCAAGTTCCTGCCCTCCTGGGGCTTATGTTCTAGGATCTGTGGGAGGACCAGTTAGCTTTGCATCAAGGTGGTCTTTAGAAAGTTCAGGCCCAGTCTGCACTCTGGCCGGCTACCTCCCAGCTGTGAGCCCCTGGAAGACTGATCGAGAGGATGGCCGGCCCAGAACAGATCTATTTTTGAGATTTCTTGTCTTCCTCATGGTGAACCATTTGAGGACTGGTTTAAAACATTTTACCTTAGCAACTTTAAACTGGGTGCCTCACTGCACATTTGTGCAGTGAGTACATGTAGCATCGTACATGTCTATGAAGTATAAAGAAATCTTTGGGAAATTGATAGCATCTTTTTCTGTCCATTTCCTTGCTAGCTAATGGTCTGTCACCATGGATGAAATATCAATACTTTACAATTTTCAAATTCACTTCCAGACCCTGCTGCAGAAACTTTAGTGAAAGAAATGTGGTGCTTAATAATGCTATATTTTTATGTGGACTAAATTACAGTATATCTAACTATGCAATCATTCAACGAAATTTATTGAAGAATTCTGTGTTAATTTGGAAGCTTCCGATCACAAGTAACTGAAAACTGAGCTCATCGTGGCTTAAGCAATAAAAATACTTTGCTGGGTTACAATAACTGAAAAAGTCTACGGTTATCAGGCTTCAGGAATGATTCGATCAGGCCTCTGTTTCTTTATATTTACATTTCCCTGGCTCTCCTCTGGGTACTATCTTTATTCTCATGCTTTTTTTTTTTTCTTGGTAGCAAAATGACTGTCTTACTTTGAGACTCATATGCACATCAAACTATCCAGAGTGAGAAAGAACTCACCTACTCAACAAACAAGGTCTTGGGCTTCTCTCTTATTGGAACAACTTAGGTCATCCTCATCACCATGGGTAAGAAATTGGGGTTATATTGATTGGTCTGGACTACTTAGGGTCCACCTCTGGAGCTAGAGGAGAGGTATCCAAGCAAATTGTGCAGCTGCTGTCTAATGAAGGAGAGTCAGAATGCTGTTGGGAGGCATTAGAAATCCACTTCAACTTTCTATGTGCCATACAACTGGGCTTGGCTTTGAGGTCACCACAGTGAACAACCTAGACTATCAAATGCTCACAAGCAGATCTTTAAAACATTCATAGCGTAACTTTGAGATTCTTAAAATAAGAGGTGGGGCAGAACTCCAAATTGCTGTTCTGATCTTTCTGGAATGATTTCCTATCCTAAGGTTCACAGTGAAGAAATTGCAATAGGGTCAGAGGGCTTGTTCATTATATCACCCCCACAAATAAATTTTGTGTATAAGATAGAAAGTTAAAGGAAGCCAAACCCGTAGGTTCACTATAAGATTTGATAAGCTTCTTATTTGATTCTCCTTTAGGTTTCCTGTAGGGAGCAACTAAGCTCCCTTATTGGAAAGAGTATATTTAATAATTTAGATAAATCAAACTAAAATAACTGATCAAGGTGATGGTGTTGTATGTTAAATTCAGGTTTCAGCAGGCTGGTTCTCCCTGGGCTGAAAAAGGAGAGAAGAGGAGTGAGGGAAGAATGCCCCTGACAGGTGCCGCCTCTGCCAACAGGGGCGCACCGAAAATCCCCTGTCACTTGGCCATTTTCTCTGCAACAAGTTGTGATCTGCCGAGAGTTTGCTGTCCGGCAGCCTGCACCTGTAACAGGGCGGCCCCTACTGAGTCCACCATGATGCTAAGGCTGGAATTTGGGGTGAGAGCTAAAGGTGGCATCCTGAAAATGAATTCAGCTCCTCAGAAGTATCCGGAGGTATGCTTTCTATTCAACAAGTATGAATTGTGTGCCTCACTGAGGTATGCTGTGTCACTGGAAATCTTTAAATTGCTTGTCAGAGCAACACTCATGAACTGCACTTTATAGATTTCTAAATTATATGATGCCATGGCATAAACAGTGATCTTTGCCTTATTCACAGTCTTGACAAAGACTTATAGACAAAGCACATGAAGTGTGATGCTGTAGGGTGATAATGTCAAATCTTATGCATTGAGGCTCAATAACATGCCGCCCCTTGTCTTTAGTGCAGCATTACAATGACTATTTCTATCACCTCCACGACACACGTACACACAAATTGTTTATCATCTTATTTTTAAATTCTCGGGTCAACTTTGAGGGAATTATGAAGATATGAAAAATGAGGCATTAGCTGAAAGCAAAAAAAAGAATAAAGGTTATGCCACGTACATGTCATTAAGGTTAGTTTAGAATAAATTGTGCATTTTCCCAATGAATCATCATTATAAAATAGGTAATTTGATGCATTGCTTTTACTATGTTTGCCATAACACTGGGAGTGGATAAGTAATAGTGGATCTCAGATGACTCAATGAGCTAGAAGGAGAAATCTTTTCACAGAGGTGAACAGGGTGCATTAGAATGCCAAGGGTCAGATCTCATAATCCTCCTAGTTAATAGGACTACGGATGCCCTCAATGGCACAAAGGGACAGCATCTTGCCCTATTAAATGTACTTTTGCATTGATCTAGAAATTCTTTGTTGATAACCAAAGGCATAGCAACCACATTTAAATTTCAGAACATTACAATTAGAAGTCTTTGAATAACGATGGGAAAAAAACTCAAAAAGGGATCGAAAAGCTATTAAATGGAGCTTTTAAAGTCGTGGTGAGGTGCTATTTCAAAACAAACAGCACAAAGCTACCCCGGTTAACATAGATCAAATCGTCTGGTCTCTTCAGAAGTTATACTTAGATTATGAAATAGGGATTTTGTTTAGGATTTTTCAGCTGTGATGTTTTTTAAATATGTTTGCAAATAATATTTTCAACACCGTTGCTTTTGTACAGGGGCCGCGGGGGAAGCCAAGTTGGATTAACAGATCAACCATAGAAAATTCAAATAGGGTCTTTTGCAAGGCAAGAGGAGGTATGCGACTTTGCCGTGTGGTCGGATGGCTCCATCGAGCTGCTTTGCCTGTTTTGCAGGGGTTTGTGGTGTGTGTATTCACCGACACTTAGGCGGCTGAAGACTGAAGATAGCTCCTCGGTGAGAGCGCCACCAGCTTGGCATGCTCTCAGTTCTGGGAAGTCCACGCTGTTTTACAAAGAGCAGGTGGGCGAGGAAGCTCAACACTGCAGGGCAGATTGCACAGCTGTGAGAGGTGGAATTCCCCTCAAAAGGATCGGCACTGCTTTGAAAATAAATTCATCATTAAAACAGAAGGATTTCTGAAGCAGTAGACGAACACAGGGCTTGATTGGTTTCAAATTAACTCTTTGTACTCATCTTTCATTCATCCTTCAAGAGAGTGTCTCTGCTTTTTCCAGAGACGTAACACAAATAATCCTTGACATCTTTTCAAGGAGGAGAGTGAAATGTTGAAGCACTTAGGCCACTGCATCTGCTTTCCATTGCCCCCGCATCTGGCTGCTATAAAGCATGGCAGGGAGTGTCCCCGACTGCGATTCAGGCGCTCTGTCTTGCCTCATGTTCAGTATTTAGGAAAGGAGGGATTTGCTTGGCCCTGGAAGGCGGATCTATGCTTCTTCTGAAGGGTGCAAGGGAAGGTGGTATTTGGGGGTGTTCGCCCTCACCCTCTTTCTGGGCCTGTGCTCTTCCCTTAGCCCTCTCTGCCTCCTCCCTATGAATTAAGAAGGGTCTTTCCTCTCTTCTTTGAGCTACTAATTTAAAGCCTTTTGTCTCCCTTGGAGAAAACGTCTAACAGTTTTCTCTAAGGGAGACTAGATATATCTGTTAAAAGTGTCTTTCGCCCACGAATCCAAAAACAATAAATGCAGAGCTGACTAGCCTGTCGAAACCTTTCTGGCGACTTAAGTTAAGTTTCCTAATCCTTTTCTCCAGCAACCCAGACCCAAGCGCTGTGGCCCATTCATCTGCTGTTGCTCCTCAAGCACTTTGATCTCGGGGCTTCATTACAGCTCATTTCAGCATTAAGGATGATCTGAATTCATGAGCTCTTCTCTTCCTAATAAGTGCCATTCACATCCATCCTCAGAAGCGGCCACAGCTCGCGGAAAACTGGTTCAAACCACACGCGAAAGAATAATGGACTAGCTTCAAACACAAGTGAAAAATGGGCTTTTTATTAGCCAAATGAACCTTTGAATGAAATGCTTCATTAAACAGAGGAGTCTCATTTTCAGGGCACTGTTAAATCCACCAATTGTGACTTTGAGATTAGTAAGTGTGATTATTTCATTTTTCCAGGTGGAAATCCTGAGATAGAGAAAAGAGGGAATATGTCCACCACATCCAAGGCAGGGTTAGATTTGATTTGGGATTTACTTGCCTTCATAGATCTTGGAAACCATAGATGCTTTTATATGTCTTTCCTCTTTGATCAATCTGGAGTGAAGTGTGCCACTCCTAATATAACCCATCCTTTTTTTTTTTTTTCTTTAAAAAAAAAGAAAGAAATTTAATTTGGATTCAGATAATACCCTTATAACTTCTAAAGCTGTCAAGCAAAAGAGGAACAGATAATTAGAAGATGATAGGAGCCAGCACAAAGCCAAATAGAGGAAAGACAGGCACACAGTAAGGCCGCGAAAGCAACCACCTAATCCCTTAACAGCCTTTGCTATAATTATGTTTTGCTCTGGCTTAAACTGGTAAAAGCACAAAGGAGACACTATTTAAATCTTAATCCCTGCAAAAGAAAGCTCATCCTGTATAACAGCAAGTAGTGTGTGCCAAAGTGATACCTCAATTAGTATTGCTGCAAAATTTTAATTTAGCACTTAGTAGGAGCTATTCAACAACATTGCAAAAATAAAGACAAAAAAAAAATGAATGGGTGATGTTCCTTTAAAGACATTCCTTGCTATTGCTCTGTGGATTCACTAAGCTCTATTGGCTCATTTTCTTCCCACTTCCCAATTTTGTCAACCCTTCCCAATCCACCTCCCCTCTTCCAAACCATGACCTCCATTCCCGGATCCACAGACAGGGACATTTATGAATGTGATCTTCACAAAAGGTGCCTGAGGAATGGAACCAGCAAGCCAAGTCTTCCTTCTTTGGCAGAAAGAGGGGCAGGGTGGGGGTGGGGCAAATGGACAGAGGTAGAAGATTTATGGTCCTTGAGAAAAACAGGGTTGAGTTGACTGGGGGAGGTTCAATGTACACAAGCTGCATCACTTCTGCACACGAGGTTCCATGGTGACTTTGCAGATTTAAGAGGGGGAATAGCTGCACCCTCTTTTCACATGGCCACACAGTCCAAAATGGCTCTTCCTACCTCATAACCTTCAGCTGTATCAATATTCACCCACTAGAAGGCAAAATTAAAATTAACGGCAGGAGGAAGATCTTCAAGATCCCCCTGGCTGAGCCTTTCAATAAAAGCTACTGGTTAGACTTTGGATTTCATGACCACATAAAAAAGACTAATGGAATATATATTTGCCAAAAGAACATCTTCAATCTGCTCATATACTGGTTGAGCCCTGAATCTCAGCAGTTACAACACCTACTTTCCAGTTCATTGGACTCACCCAGGACAAATAACAAAAGGATGATGATGGACAACACCCATCCCAAAGAAACAGAGTATCCACATCTGCAAGCAAGACAGTTCCACCCATCTGCCCCATGGGATTTAACCCCCCTCTCAGTTGAAAGCAGAGTGGGCATCACCATCCCAAAATCCTCAAGACAGAGGAAAAAACATATATAAGGGGGGGATGTAACTATGTAACTATGGACTTATTATTCTAGCAATGGAAGAACTTGTAAAATTGATATAAAGGCAGTAGCCACCAGAGGTTCTGAGGGGAAGG
>JAQZBX010101251.1:0-11278 GCA_029593785.1 Cabassous unicinctus
AGATTGGCTGCAGAGCACAGATCTTCTTCAGCTTAACCCTAGGGATTGCTTAGTGCCTCCTGCTGACCCACATGTCCTACGACCACTACATCACCATCTGTAACCCTCTGTGGTACTCAGTCATCATAGCCACACAATCTGTACACAGATGGTTGTTGGGTCCTGGGTGGGAGGGGCAGTAACTTCCCTTGTTCGTACAGCCTATGCCATGCACTTCCCCATCTGCCATCCTTGAGAGATCCCACATTTGTTGTGTGATGTCATGGCTCTCCTAAAATTTACTTGTGAGGACATTTCAACTTATGTGAAGTCTGTTGTGGTCTCCAGCTTCCTGGTGGTCCTCATTCCCCTGAGCCTCATTCTGGCCTCCTACACTCCCATCTTCCTCACTGTCCTTCACATGAAATCCCCTGAGGGGAGGAACAAAGCTCTGGCCACCTGCTCCTCCCATGTCTGTGTGGTCAGCCTTTATTTTGGCCCTGCTATACTGATCTATATGAGGTCTGGTTCCTCTTAGACCCTAAATTAAACCAGTCTCTCTTCATGATTAATGCCATCCTTACACTTATGCTGAATCCCTTCATCTATAGCCTCATAAACAAGAATGTCATAGCATCTGTAAAAAGTATAGTCATTAGTAGATGTCCCCTGGGAAAGACAAAAAGCCACCTTGCTGGCTGTACCTGATTATAATCTTATGCTGGCATATTTCTTTCAATTGCTTTCAGGAAGCTTTAAGTCTTGACAAATTGTCATGAGAAATTCAGAAATGTTAGCAGTCATTTGCTTCAACTCCCTTGCTGTGTACAAATAAAAGTAAAAAATAGATAAACTACCATGGCTTCAGGGCACCAACACAAGACCCATTTCTTCAGCCTCAAAATTCTATATATATATTTGCTTTAGTTTGAATGTAAAATTACTGAGTACCAAAATCAGCCAAAATCAACCAAGTCTGAGACCAAAAAAAACTAAATAACAGAAACAAAAACTTTCTAAATAATAAATAATATTAGTGGTTTATTAATAAAAACTTTGCAGTCAAATTTTGAAATTCTGTAATTATTGTGGAACAGTAACTTTTCAGAACTATCAGGTCATTCTGTGTATTGCACATTTTTAATACTAAATAGATGCACACTTCAGTTGAGGTGAATGAAGAGCAGAGTATATGGGGCTCAGCTGGCCTGTGTATCACAGAGCTGGAAATAACCCAGTGCATTCCTCCCTGTTTAATAAGAACCCCCTAACCTAAGGCTTTTCTCCTCTCTAGTAAATACACTAGAAGATTTGGTAGATTGTGGTGACTTTAGCATTTACTTTTATTTGATTGGTTTGGAATTGTGCTTTTACCTTGCATAAGGAAAATGCTTTCTGAATATTTAGAGAAACACACTTAACATTGTTGTATACACACACACACACATATGCTATTTTTAATATTTGTCTGTTTGTTGATTCCCTCAATCACTAGAGAATAATTTAACCTTAAATATCAGTAATAGAAATGTGGCATGTGACAATGTAGCTGGCATTTCAGGTGACAAATCATCTCTGGAACTATTCCATCTGTATATTACCCACTACCAATTTCAGTTTCCTCTCTAGAGAATTTTTATACTATATATCACGGTAAAAAACAACAACAACAACAAAAACAAAAAACACACAAGAAGATAGAAAAAAGAAGAAACAGAAAAAAAATTAACTCTTACATAGTTTGATGTCTTTCTCAGCAAGTTGTAGCATTTTATCCTTACATAATATATTTTTATATTTCCAATGACTGATAAAATTTTGATATTTAAAGCACTAAAAAGAGCTCCTGCTCTTTATCATGAGATCCTGCTCCGTTTCCTAGATTCAAACCCTAGACACACTAGAGAGGAAAACAAACATTCTAAAAATTAAAGCATGGGGGAGAAAAAAGCACTGTGTAAGGCAAGAGTAGAGGAATGGTTGTCCTGCTGAGGTGTATATGGATAGGATGGTTTTTACCAGTGGTTCTCAAGGTTTGGCCCTGAACCAGCAATGCTGGCATCATCTGGTAACTAGTTAAACGTGTTACCAGGCCTAAGGAATTAGGAACTCAGAGGGGAAGGCCCAGTACTCTATGTTTAACATGCCCTCTTGTGACTCTGATGCACATCCAAGTTTGAGAATCACTGGTAAAGAAGAGCAGTTGAGGTTTTGCTTTGGCCTTTCACCCAGGTTGTCTCTGAAACATTTTCCTACATTTGGGCAGCAACCTGGACCTGGAAATTAGGTGCAGAAGTGCATGGCGGTAACAGCAGAGATGAGCCCAAGTGGTGCTGAGGTGAGAAGTTGAAAACACACATGACTGGCCAGCCTCAGGCATTTACTCCAGTCCTTCAACCCCAAATCCCCAGAGCTGATGGACAAAAACCAGAGGCCACCTCCTCTCTAAAGTTGGTCCTTTCACAGGGTATAAAAGGGATCCTCAACCAGAAGAGTTTTTAGGGGTGGCAGCAAACAGGAAGGGAGAGGTAAGTTTTCTAGTAAATTCTCCTGGACTTACACAGGGTAGGACTTAGGTTTCACTCCACCCCAATGGCAACTACCAGACAGAGTAGCTGGTATCCCTAAGAAGATAGGAAAGCCAAGGTCAAAATAACTAACAATAATCTCTAAATAAAGACAGCAAACTGTATTAAATTACTTCACCTGATTTAGAAGTATGAGAGAAGATTTGCCAAAGTCGTAAAATAGGCAAGATACCAATAATGTGAAACAATAACAACAAAAATATTAAAATGAACCAAGTGGAAACATTAGGCATGAATGAATGAAATGGTAGTTGCAATAAAAACACAATACAGCAAATGAATGATAGGATACATACAACTAAATTACAAATTCAGTTTTTGGAAGGTCAGATGGAGGAATTTTTTTAAAAGAAAATATAAAGAGGTAGAGAAACAGTTAAGAAATACAGAGGCTAAAAAGTGTGTCAACAGCCAGATAATAGAAGGAGAGAAAAATAAAACTAGAGATGAGAATCTATGTTAGAAAACCTTTTAAATAAATTTAACTGCATTTAAGAAATGATCTCACATAGAAAGTGGCATAGAAGGTAAAACAGGAGAGGGCAGGAAAAACACACCCTGGACACATGGTAGTAATGTTTAATTATATAAAAATCCAAAAGATAATCCTAAAGTACTCCAGAGCAAAAGAAGACAATGGAATATTTTTTTAATTATATAAGCAAAAGAACTTCTAATTATCCAAATATAAGGATAAAACAAAATATCCCAAGTATCAAGACCTCAGCAGTTGGTCTCACAAAGTCCCACACTCCACTTTTTGAAGAAGAAAAGGAAAGAGATAAATCCAGGAGACACTCAAGAGATTAGCAAAGCAAGTAATATTTATTTATAGAGAAAGGAAGAACAGGAACAGAGAACAACATTTCTTTTCAATAACACATGTAAGTTATACAACAGCAGTCTGCACATTTGGACACAAATAAATCTTAATAAATGTCAAAAGATAAATACCATATAGATGATGTTCTCCAATCATAATGTAAAAAAAAATTAAATCAGCAACAAAAGATTATCTTTAGGATTTGAAATACTTATTACTAAATAAACCTAGGGTTAATTGTGAATTATAAAATATATTCAGCATTGAATAATTAGGAAGATAACACATGTAAAATTTTGTGGTATACAGTTAAAGTAATGCATGAGGGAAATATATAGCTTTAAATAAATTTATCATAAAATAAGAAAGTTTAACAAAAAGTGAGAAAATCATTCAACCCAAAATTTGGAATAAAACAAGGAAGAATATGAAATGAGTGAAAAAAGGCAATAAATAAAGATTAGTACATATAGTAATAGAAAACAACAAAAAAAATATTTTAAGATCAAGCAAGCCAAAACCTAGTCCTTTGAAAAAAATCATTAAATAGACAGAGGGATCATTATAAAGGGAGAAAAATTAATATTAATTAAATTTTATATAAAAGTTTAAGATATTTCTGAAACAAAGAACTTAAAAAATAATAAGTATTATGAAAAGATATACACTAAAATATATTTAAACATGGATAATGAAATATGTGACTCCTAGAAAAATATAAATTGGTACTGACATGGCAGTTAGACACCAACCATATTTCAAAATACACGTCAGATAGTTTTCTATATGAATTCTCTCTAACTTTCAAGGAGCAGTCAATTTTTCTACGTTGTTCATGGAATAGAGTAGACAAAAACCTTGCTTCCATGGAAAACTATGCATTGTCCATACGAGTTGACACCCCTTGGTTTATCTAACACTGATTCTGTGGAACCTATTTTATACCTTTCTAAGTTGTGGATAGCTGATAATAATGCCACATAATTTTTATCAAGAGACTGTACACTTTGTCCTGTCTGGTTCATGTTCAATTGACTTCCCTCAAGTTTTGCCTACATTTGCACATTGATTTCAATACTTGACATTTAAATGTAACTGTTTTGTCAACTTCTGTGAACTGTTTGTAACACCTCAACAATTTCCTCATTAATTGGTTAAATAAAAGCTTTTGACATGTGTTTATTTTTATATCGTATGAGTCATGATTTTACCTTTTTTGAAAATTATCTTTAAACAAAAATTATTGAGATCCATCCAGTCATGAAGGTATTGCAATTATGTCCAAAATAAGACAAGGACAATGCAAACAATATATATAGAATTATTTTTTTTTATGAAAACAAATGTAAAAAAGTCTCAATAAAATATTCACTACCCAAATCCAATAGTCAAAAAAAATATGGTCAAGTAGAATTTATCTCTGTAAAGGGGATGGTTTGACATTAGAAAAATTTCTTTAAAAGAATAAAGAAAAGATATATAATAATTTCAACTAATGCAGAAAATCATTTATAATGTCCAAAATCTATTTATTATAAAAGCTCATTATAAACCAAGAGTTGAAGGAAACTTCATTAGTTTTCATAAAACACTTCTACTGTGTATTTAGTTAACTTATCCGTGAATGAATGGCTCCGTTCTAATTAGGTGTGAATTGATAAGCAGATATTTAATAGTACACTGTGCTTATTTGTACTATAAATTATATTTTTTTTAGCTAATGGCTTGGTGAGAAAAAAAACATGATAAGAAGAGAGTCCTAGACAATCACACTTCCCTAACCAAGTCCACTTGCTCAATCATTCAACAAATGTTTATTAACGACTACCTGTCAGGTATGACATAAACCACCAGGTATAAATTTGAAGGTAAAAGAGCCTTGTTCCTTACACTAACAAAACCCAGCAATATTTGATGAGAAATTCCCCTGTCCAGCCTCTCTGGTAAGCATGAGAGTACAATGGTAACTGAGGAAAGAATTGCCTTTAAACCAACTATTAACATTTACTAAGGAGCCCCACCTGCCAGGCACTAACTTAAATAAGTATTTATATGCCTTCATATCATATAATCCTCAAAAGAGTTTAGTCAATATTCTTCCAGATATAAGTGTGTCAATAACAGAAATCCCAAGTCAAATTGACCTACAAAGTAAGGAAATATCTTATTACTGGAAGGCAGAATGTAGGACAGACTTAGTGAGGTTTGATTCAGTGCCCTCAAATTTCCCAAGGATACAGACTCTTTCCATCATTCCACTCTGCCTTGCATAGTACTGTCTTCATCCTAAAGATGGTACCCTCATAGTCATGAGATTGCCAGTCAAAAGACCCCTTGTTCATTCTGTGTGAGAAAGAAATAATAGCAAACACTTATGTGATCTTTATGATGTGCCAGGCACCCTTGTAAGGGTTTAACACATTTAAATTCAGTTACTCATCCCAACAACTTGAGATGGTAAGCACTATTGGTATCCTCATTTTATGGAAGAGGAAACTGGGATATATAACTTTCAATATTATACTTAATACCCTGTTGCTCTCTTCTGACAGCAAAAACAAACTTTCTCTAAAATCTCCAGCAGCCCTCTCTTCAAGTTTAATCACTTCCCATTAATGAACCTATAATTGGCAATGGTGATAGGATTACCATTAATGACTCAGAGACTATTAAAACTCCATCCCTGGAACTGAAGGAATCTCTACATTACATAAATGGACAAGGGAACCAAATCCGAATTCTGATAAGAAGAAGGATTGTACTTCAGTGAATACATGGCAAATTGCCAGTGGTGTCCATTACAGGAGATCTATGAAATAGATGGCATTTATTAGGCCAAATTTTCCTATGAGAAAACTGAATTATAGAGGGCTTATCCACAGATGGCCAACATGTGTTTGATTCCAGGATCTGAGGCATGACTCTCTGTGACACGTTGACTTTCCTCATAGGAACAAGTTGAATGGAGGGTTCAAATAAAAGAAACAATGACAATACAGTCTGATATGTTATGTGATGGTGAATGCACATGGCACTGTGGTCATATGTACGAGGGCAGCTTCCTGAAGACCAAAGGACATGCGCTGTTAGCCTTAAACAGGCACCAGCAGAAGGAAAGAAGAGCATGTAATACAGTCTAAGGGCAAGAGCATACATGGAGCACTGGGAGGAAATAAAAGCAGTTCAGTGTGACTAAGCAGTCATGACAGAGACTATTGATAGCAGAATTGTTCAAAGAAGCAGCAGTCCAAGAGTGTAAAGTTTTTAAGCCATTTAAGAAGTGAAAGTCATTCTGAAAGTTTTCAAACTATGATGAAATTTGTATGATTGAAATAATCTCTTTGCTGCCATGTATTTAATGGTGTGTGGCAAGAGTCTACTACTGAGGGCTGGGGTTTAATATGAGCATCCCCTGAGTCAGTTTCATTCATGCTTCCAAATCCAGTTTTAGAAACATTGCCTCGTACCATGAAGGATTCCTAACAATGACCACTGTGTAAATGCCCACACTCACAACTCATTTTATTTTTTATTTTTTATTTTTTATTTTTTATTTTTTTATTTGTAAAATGATATATAAATATATATGCATATATGTGCATTTGCTTACATAAATGTTATTTTTTTATTTTATATATATATATATATATTAAAGATGCTTATATTACATAAATTTAAGTGAGCTTCATTATATTCACAGCATCCCCTTGTCTGATTATGGAATTCTATGAAATTGATTATTTGCAGTAGAAAAATGCATATTCCAGCAATGAGGCTAAATCCAGCTGTCCATTTACAGGGCTGTTTTTTCTACCTCCATTGTCTCCAGGTTTTGGGGCACCCCTGGATGGTTCTTGTACAAGTTGCCCTGATATACATGTACAAAAGATTCTCTTTAGGTCTATACCAGAAATGAAATCACTGGGCAGAATTTTCATATTGTATTTACATAACACTTTCCAATTCACAGATGTATAAAATATTTTCACATTAATTTTCAGTTAATCCTCAGAACATCCCATTGAAGGAGGCATTATTATCCCAAATGTATGGGGAGAAAACTAAGAATCATAGTGGTTGTAGTTTAATAATTTCTGGAAATTTGTAATTTAAAATCATCTCGGTCAACCTTCTTATTCTCAAATAAGGGAACTGAGGCCCAGTGGGATTGTGTGTCCCAACACTTCATTGGGCTCAATTAATGTTATGTCTAACCCACAGGCTTGACTTCAAAAGACTGAGCCAATACCACCTAGATCTGAGTTTGTTTCTGGAGCATCTGGGGAGTTGGACCTGCTAATCCAGTCCCCAAAGGTGATTGGGACTACCTAATAAGCAGGTTGAAATATGCTTTTTCCACAAGCCCTGAATCAGTGGGGATACCAAGTTAACAACCGTTATTGAGCACCCAGGTGAATAAGGCCTCTTTGCTGAGTCTCTATCTATACCCTATCTCCTCCATGGGGACCTGTATGCTCATATTCATCTTGGTCAAATCCTGATTGCAGCAGATTAAATTTTTATTGTGGGCAATGGGAATTGCAGTGTTTCTCAACATTATGCACATATTAGAACAAGGATGGGCAGAGGGTTAAAATCCTGAAGCTGGAGATGCACCACCTAAGACCAATGACATCAGGTAATTACTCTGGGCAGTCAGCATTGAGAACCACTGCCAAGAATCATATCATCAGCTGCCACTAATTGGAAGGTCAAAGAAACTAGCCCTTAATCAGTATTTGCCACACCTGTCTGGTGGTAAAACCACCTGAGGCCTTGATAAAGTCTCACATTCCTGGTCCTTCCCCAGCATTTCAGATTCAGGAGCCCTGGAACCTCTGCTTGCCCAAGGCCTCAGGTGATTCCTTAACTGGGCAAATTGGGGAGACTTTGACCCAGAAAAGACACCAGAGGAGGAATTGGAGCTATTTTTACTCAAAGACCTCTGTCTAATGGGGACTGAGAAGCAACTCACAAGTGTGTTTTCATGAAAATTATGGCTCTTGTATATCATTCCCCTAAGTGGCTGGTTCTTTTGTAAGACACTGAAAGGATTTGGCACCACATGTTCTCTATGCCGTCCACGGTACAATGATTAGGCTCAAGGGGAAGTCAAGTGGACAATCTTAATGAAGACAAAGTTAGTCATCCAAATACCACCAAGCCTAGGGATCACAGTGAACAGAGCTATACTGCCATGAAGAGGTCCTGATAATTTAAGGTGAGACTGGGCACAATTGAGAACACTGGTAGAGATGCTTCTTGGAAAGTCACATTAACTTTTGAAATTTCTGATTTCCTATTTTAGCATTGCTGAGTATGATATGGCATCTACAAAACTCTGGAGAGGATAAATGGCTTCTTCATATACATTGGCCATGAAGGAGTCAAGTTTTACTCTCCCCTATCCTTCTACAGAGGGCTTATAACAATGGAGACTTTGATCTGCCTGTCATAGAATTGGAAAGCTCCTATTATTCCTCCATGGAGAGCAATGGGCTGTCTCCCAAAAGTACAGGAGTCAGATAGTCCTACAATTGATGACAAGCAAATTTGCTTGTCCAGGTTTACATTTAAATGTGTCAATGTGTTTAAATAAGACTTGAAAGGCCATCTAAACTATATATAAGTAAACAGATGCTTCAAAATATGAGTACACACCCATGTTTACCCACACACAGACTTCCAGAGAAGAGAGCCTGAGTAATTATATTATAAATAGCAATGGCTCACAAAACATATTTATGTACACCTTTCTGTTACCAAAACAGAATATTCCATACTCAATTAATTACATGTCAATCAAAACAACAACCAAAAGCACATACCAAATTTTGGGCCCAATTTCCATCATGTTTCTTTTTCCTGATGTCCACACATTGCTTTGTTCTTTTCAGTAATTTATTTTCAATCTATCATGTATAATTCCTTCATCAATAATTGTATTGCTGTGGAGAATTTTTGTTCTTTAGATTCCTATTTTCTCTTGATTTTAAGAAAAATATAGTCTATAAATGCTTTCTTTTTAGGCACAGGTGAACTCTCCTTCTGTCCTCTAGATTTAGCAACATGTTTACAGACGTCTTTAGCTGTAATGCCTTCAGAGAACAGCAAACCCTATCTCCTCCCCATACCCTTTCCTACACTGGAGTACCATTTAGCTTTTCACCAGCAATCTACTTCCATCATTTGTTATGATGCCAAACCACTCTTTAGAAATAGTTCTCTCATTTAAACTTACCCTTTAAGTCTGTCACCTATGCTGATTTCCTTCTGGACAAGGGAAAATTTCTAATTAAATTTTCCATTGCCATCCTCCTTACCTGACTGAATGACTGTAGCTTTTGTTGTTATTGTTGTTAATTGCAGAACACATTCACTTGAAATTAAAGATGAGAATCACTGTAATCTTATCTTCTTACATGCATAAGGAAGTGTAGTTTGAGAAGAAAATATAATTGATCAAGATTCAATAGACTCCAGTACGTGTTTTTTGGCCATCAGTTCACTAATTTCTCAGAATATGGATTTCCTTATCTATAATACAGGGGGGAAATACCTGTTGTCTATATCCCAAAAATTGTTGTGGCTGATCTAACCAACAATGTTTGTAACCGCAAGATGCAATAGAAAATAATTTATTCAATGGTTGGAACTCAATGGATAAGTGCTGATTTTTCCTAGGTAGTTCCTTAACAATCACTCTCTGAGCTTAATCTTTCCCTTCTTCCCACTGACAACCACACTGTACAATTAAATTGAATGCAAACACTGTCACCCAGTGACTGATTTGGATCAGAATTGGGCCAATAAATTAATTTAAAAACAAATAACATCTGAATTCCCATGAAAAATGGGTTCACAGATTCCTGAAAAAGTCATATATTCTCTACCCAGTCAGTACTCAGGAGATACACATGTCCCACCCAAGACAACTCACTGAGAAATAACACTGGCATTTTAATCCCTCTTCAAGCTGCTTAATACATAGAATCCCAAAGGATGGCAGGATAAATTGTCATTAAGAGTCTGTGCTCCAAGAACCAGAATTGGGGTGTGACATGTTAGATTTAATTTATACCATTAACCAATTCAAATAATTAATTTGAAAAAAAAAAGAACAAAATAGGGAAAATGGGGCTCAGAATTCCAAAATATTGGTGAACTTAGGAGAAAAAGAAAAATGTTAAGGTTATTAGCTGAAATGTGAAAGTATTCATTAAAAACTTTGGCACTGAATTATTTTAGGATGATAGAGTGTTGAACTAGATGAGGCCTGAGGTTCTAGACCAGTGTATCTTACCTGTTTTCATCAAGAAGTCCAGTAATTTGTATAATGTTAACAACATAAGATTTTTAGTGATAATAGTGGCTTGTTTAACATGATAAATAGTAGAAAGGAGCTCCTACAAGTGAACTTAAATATAAACAAAATGTGTGGATTAGCTAGAAAATGTTTTAGAGACACTCTCCCTAATATATATGGCATGGGCATATGTATCCCTTGTCTTTAGATACAATCATCTAGGCTAAATACCCCAGCCATACCATATCCAGGCTTAAACTTTCAATTCTGTTTGCTCTCTCTGTGGCAGAAATCTGCCTCTCGCTCCTCAAGTTTGCCTGGAATGAATTTTTATGCATATTGTGGTCAGAGTGCATGGAAGGGACAAGCTGAAGCTTCCTTAGGCCCACTGAACAGGTCCTGAGAACTGTTTCTCGTGAACTTGCCCACTCACACATATACACTTAGTTCATATTTATCTGTAGATACAGCAGAATTTGGCCTAAAACTTGCTAACTTGCTGTCATTAAAATTGGTAGTGAAGTTATAGAGGAAAGAGCTAACTCTTACTCACCTCAAAGCATCTTTTACTTCTTCTATCAT
>JAQZBX010101252.1:0-11262 GCA_029593785.1 Cabassous unicinctus
ATCTATTCTCTCAGCCTATGTCTTTTAATTGGGGAGTTTAATCCATTCACATTTAATGATATTACTGTAAATACATTATATACTTCCACCACTTTATTCTTTGGTTTTCATATGTCATATCTATTCTTGTCTTTCTTTTTCTCTTTGGTTATCTTTTCTGCTATTCTTGCCTTCTACACTTTCCCCCAAGCCTCTCTCTCCTGTCTCTTTCAGGCTGTAAGGCTCCCTTTAAATATTTCCTGCAAAGGTGGATTCTTTTTTTATGATCTCTCTTAGTTTCTCTTTGTTTTTGAATATTTTAAGCTCACCTTCATATTTGAAAGACAATTTTACCAGATAAAAAATTCTCAGCTAGCAATTTTTCTCTTTCATTATTCTTATTGTATCATATTGTCTTCTCGCCTCCATGGTTTTTGATGAGAAATCCTCTCTATGTCTTACTGGGTGTCCCTTATATGGGATGATTTGCTTCTCCCTTGCTGCTCTCAGAATTTTTCTCTTTATTTTTGGTGTTTGACGTTCTGAGTAGAATGTGTCTTGGAGTAGGTATATTTGAATTTATATATATATTTACTTTTTCCCCCCGAGATGGCCCCCTCATCTCTTTGCTCATTGTTTTTGCTCATTGTTTTCTCTGATTGTCTTCTCATTGTCTGTTTGTTGCTTTTTTTTTCTTTAGGCAGCACCTGGAACCAAACCCAGGACCTCCCATGTGGGAGACGGGTGCTCAACTGGTTGAGCCACATCTGCTTCCTGCTCATTTGTTTTTGCTTATTGTCTGCTTGTTGTTGTTTTGCTTGTTTTTTTTCCCCTCGATGTCTGCTCATTGTCTGTTTGTTGTTTGTCTTCTTTAGGAGGCACTGGGAACTAATCTCAGGACCTCCTATGTGGGAGGTGGGTGCTCAACTGCTTGAGCCACATCCACTCCCTTCGATTTATTCTGATTGGGATATGCTGCACTTCTTGGACATGTAAATTCATTTCTTTCATAAGAGTTGGGAAATTTTCAGCTATTATTTCCTCAAATACTCTTTTTGCCCCTTTTTCCTTCTCTTCTCCTTCTGGAACTCCCATGACAGGTATGTTGTTGCATTTTTTGTTATCATTCAACTCCCTGAGTGCCTGCTAAATTTTTTCCATTCTTTTTTCTCTCTGTTCTTTTCTCTCTTCAATTTCAGTTGTTCTGTCTTCTGCATCACTTATTCTTTCTTCTATCATTTCAAGTCTGCTGTTGTATGCCTCTAATGTGTTTTTGATCTCACCTATCGTGTCTTTCATTCCCATGAGTCTGTTACTTTTCTATTCAGGTTTTCAAATTCTTCTTTGTGCTCGCTCAATGTCTTCTTTTTTTTATTATTTTTATTTCTCCCCACCCCCTCATTGTTTGCACTTGCTGTGTCTGTTCATCTTCCTTGTTTCTTTAGGAGGCACTGGGAACCGAACCCGGTTCTCCGATGGGGGAGGGAGGTGCCTAATCGTTTGAGCCACCTCCCGTTCCCTGCTTTGTTGTGTCTCTCATTGTTTTTCTTCTTCTGTCTCTTGTTGTGTCATCTTGTGTCAGCTTGCTGCACCTGCATGTCACACCAGCTCGCTGTCTTCTTTAAGAGGCACAGGGAACCGAACCAGGGACTTCCCATTTGCCCATCGGTCAGTGTCTTCTTGATATTTTTTATCTCTTTAGCCATATTATCTTTCAACTCATTAATTTGATTTTGAAAATTTGTTTGAATTTCATTGATTAGTTGTCTCAAGGCCTGTGTCTCATCTGGGGCTTTGATATATTCCTTTGGGCCATTTCTCTCATTTTCTTAGTATGGCTTGTGATTTTTTGCAGTGTCTAGGCATCTGATTAGGATGATGAGTTTACTCAGATGCTCAATTTCCCCCTCTTTCATAGGGATTTGGTGGCAGGAGGCTGTGTTACTGCTGCCCTTTGATTCTTGGTTCAGCCTGCTCTGGGTCCTTAGGGTTGTTCCTGTTTGTTGATCAGATCTGGGCCTGGACTCAGTAATTGGCTGCAGACCTGCTTCCCAGGGCCTTGGGAGGGAGGCTGTAAAGGTTGGGAAAAGCCTCTCTAGCTTGTTTGCTTTTAATTTACTCAAGTGCACTTCACTGGATGGCCAGCAGATAGAACCCTTTGGCTGCCCTCTCAGTTCAAAGCCTGGTCAGGATGTGTTCGCTGCAGCACGGACCAGCTCAGCGTGGCAGAGGACCCTGCCCGGAGGCTAAGAGCCTCCTAATTGAGACTTTCCGTGCTGTTCTGCAGCCTTTGCTGGCAGCCCCCTTTCTTTTCCTGGACAGCAAGTCATTCTGATCCCCTCTGCATCGTCACCAACCAGTCCCAGTCAGTAGGGAGGGTGATTGAGGGGGTCGGATTGCTTTAGTCCTGGGTCTCTTTAGTTCTGTGCGGGCTCCCGAGGCAAACAATGTTGTGGCCCCACCCGGCCTGGAAGGGCTCGTGGGACACAGCAGATGAAATTTTTGGTTAAAAAGCTGAGTCATCCCTTGGCTGTGTTGCCCTCACTCCCGTTTCTGTGGAGGTGGATCCCTAGGGCCCCCTGTGTAGCCACCAGCCCCTAGGCCTGAGAATTCAAAATTGTCTATAGGGTGGGGAAGGTGCTGGCAGCTGCAGATGCAGTTTTAACTCACAGGCTTGCCATCAAGATTCTTTTCCTGTTGCCCTCTCTCTTCTGGGTGATGTCCAGCCTTCCCCTGGTGTCCAAAACCCTGGAACATTTTTTCCAGGCCATTTCTCCCTGTCCTCTTGCTATTTTTTGGGAGAGGAGAAAGTCCCATGTCTTTCTAGTCCACCATCTTCCTGGAAGTCGATGTGGTGTCATTTAACAGGTTCTCCCATCCCTTGTATTTCTTAGAAATTAATAGTTAGAACTGGAGCAGCGTTCCTGACTGCACAGCAGAATTACCTGGGGAACTTTTGCAAAAACACCTGTGTGTGGAGCCCACGCGGACCCACTGCATCCGATTTCCTGGGAGTCGGGGCAGGCATCAAGTGAGCCAGAGCTGAAAGCCACTTTTGCGCAGACTCGGGATCAACATTTTGGCAAGAGCGCTGCGTAGGGCTGGTTTCCAGCGTCAGGCCTTGTCTTCACACACTTTGATTTGCCTTTGCTCTGTGATGCCAGCAGCCGTGGATGAGCAGGGACTGGCTCTCCTGCACTAGGGGTTGCGGAATGGTGATACTCACATTATAACCAACTTGAAAGCTTCAGAACTCTGCCCATGTGTCACCAATTTGCAACCTTGGAACTCAGGGCATTGGTGACCTCTGACTCAGACCTCTTCCTGTGGGGTGAGAGGAGAAGCCAGGGCCTGAGAGCATCCCCACATCCCGGGTGCGGGGCCAGAAAGTCCAGAAGCGGCGAACCAGCTGGGAGACGAGACCGTCCAGAGAAGGGCTCTTCCTCCTGCATCCTGACCATCTCAAGCGTCCTTGACGAAGCCAAACAGTTTCACGTTCTGGCTTTTATATTTCTGCAGTGGATTTGGGGTCCCTGGCCAGGGATGGAGCCAGCTCTTCTTAGGACCTAATTGTTTCTCACTTTACGTTATGTTGTAGGCGGCTGCCGTGCTCCTGGGACCTCCCTAAACCTAACCCCCAGGGTGGAGGCTGGGATTCTAGCTGGGAAAGAGCTGACCCTCCCGGGCCAGAAACCGTGTCCGCCCCCCCTCCCCCCCCGTGACTGTGCACAGCAAGAAGGAAGCTCTGCCCACGTCGCCCCTGGTCATCGGGCCTGTTTGGCCACTGGCAGACGTTTCTGTAAAGCGTCATACTTCCTCCAGCCTGGTTTTGAGGAATGACCTTACCATCTCTCTGAGGAGCAGAGATTAACGTCTGCTCAGCTTTTCAGGCTGGGCAACTTTGCTCTTCTCCAGTTGTTCGTTGTTTCCTGAACAAACCATAAAGACGTCCAGCGCCCCACGCACATTTACGATTTGGGTGTGGAATGTGTTCGTGTCCTGAGCTCTGCGATGGCACCTCGGAGCGTAAACTCTCGGTGGAATCACACGGTCACGCACAAGCCTGGAGAGAGCGCTTTGCAGGTGCCGGAGCCTCTTCTGTGCCTCGTGTGCCTCCTCTGCCCTCGCGGGGCCCAGAGTGGGCTCCTGGGAGCACGCACAGCGTCAGCTCAGAGCCCACGGGTCGGGCGCGCCCTGCCAGGTCTGGGATGTTGCGTCGGGGCAGAGGGAATCTAGGGGAGGGGAAGTTTCCGAGGTAGAAGCTCCTGCTGTGACTGGGAAGTTTGGAGTCAGGCTTTCCTCGAAGACGAATCAGGAATAAATCTTTCTGTTTTCATGGATTCTTCCTTCTTTTTCCCTCATATGGTTTTGCCCCAGGGACAAAGATGCACTCTGGCAGAAGTCAGACGCCCTGGAATTCCAACAGAAGCTCAGTGCCGAGGAGCGGTGGCTCGGGGACGCGGAGACGACCCACTGCCTCGACTGCAAGCGGGAGTTCAGCTGGATGGTGCGGCGGCACCACTGCAGGTCAGCGGGCGGCTCGCGGCCCACCCTGACGCCCGCAGGGCCTCGTCAGAGCAGACAGCTCCGGGCAAGGAGCCTGGGCCAGGACAGGGAAGCAGGCGAGGAGGGACGTCATTCAGGGTCATGGCCAAGGGTGAATGGAGGAGGGTGTAATCAAGAGCGATGGGTGCAGCTAAGGGAGCCCCCCAGGAATGTGGAGCCCCCAGGGACCAGGACCCCTTGGCCGTTCCTCAGCCTGAAGGGGCCAGAGAGGAAACAGCCTGACTGGGACCCAGTGAGAGCTGGAGCCAGTGCTTCCTCTGAGGAACGGAGGCAGCACCAGAGAACCGAGGCCTCCAGGGCCCAGGGAAGGGGACAGATGGGGGTCTCGGCTGAGGGCGGGCGCGGTCTGCGAGGGCCTGCTGTCTCCTCACATCCTGGGCGTGGGGTGTGCACCTGCGCATCTGTATCAGGGAAGGTGGGCTCAGCCACTCACTTCCTTTTCCTGCCTCTCGAGATGTTAGGAAAGGAAACTTTGTCCCACAAGACTCGCCAGGACGGCTCTATTGGAACTTATAAAATGGCCCGTAACGCCACACTCTAAAACGGGCACAAAACCAGGTCTGGCAAGAGCGGTTTGGCATGCAGAGCCTCACGCCACGTCTGTTCCACTCACAGGATGTGTGGCCGCATCTTCTGCTACTACTGCAGCAGCAACTACGTCCTCAACAAGCTCAGCGGCAAGAGGGAGCGCTGCTGCCGGGCCTGCTTCCGGAAGCTCGCGGAAGGCCCCAGCTCCCCCGGCAGCACCAGCTTAGGCGCCAGCCAGGGAGAGCCCGGCCCCGCGCTCTCACCAGCCCAAGCTGGGCCCCAGGCTGCCGGAGGCCAAGGTCAGGCTCCCACCGCAGCCCGCAGCGGCCATGGGTACCCTCGCCCTCCTCCCTGTCGCAGCTGTTAGCTCTGAGCCGCGGACCTCAGCGGCGTCCAGGCTTAGGGGTGTAGTACCACCAGTCAGAGGCTTTGGCTGTGATTAATTGGATTAAAAGAGAGTTGGAAAGGGAATAACTTTCTCATGACACATCCAGTGCTTCCCATGAGGTCTGGGAGCTGCTTAACTCATGTACTACCAGTAGAATGCACCCCACACTTTGGAGATGCTCAGCTCTGATAGCCGCCCTCCCCCAAAAGTAGCCGAAGCCCAGGAGTGGTACCTGGAGCTGTTGAGTCCTTCAGCCTTCCCTGCTGCTCACACTCGTTCTTCATTGGCCAAGGAGGACGCGCTCTCCTGCAGGCCATTCTGTTCAACCCAGGCTATCAGAGCAGCCCAGGCTACCCCTCAGGGATTTTGGATTTGGTTGTAGAGAACCAGGGAGGCAGAGCTGAGGTGCGGAGGCAGAAGTGGGTCCTCTCTGCCCAGGCATCACTGCCTCCTGAGGCTGGTCCCCGTGGCGTCCTTGGCCTGTGCCTGGATCTGGGCCAGCCAGCTTTGTAGAAATACTATTAGTTCCTTTTTTGATTAACCAGATCATCAGGAAGATTGGCAGACCCCATTATTTTTATCAGGCACAAAAAACTGCTTAAGGACAGAGAGTGTACTTTACAGATTTTCTCCTTATTTGCCATCCGTATATCTTCTTCAAATCTTTCACCCATTTTTCAAATTTTTTTTCATTGAAATTAGAGAGTTCTGTATATATTTTAGATGCAAGTTCTTTATCAGATATGTGTTTTACAAATATTTTCTCCCAATCTATAGTTTATCTTTTCTTTTTTCTTTTGAAGAGCAGAAGTGTCTTTCAAAGATCACACGTTTATAATTTTGATGAAGTCTAGTTTATGAAATTTCTCTTCCCCCCCCTTTTTTTTAGGAGGTACCAGGGATTGAACACAGAACCTCATACATGGGAAGCAGGTGCTCAACCACTGAGCTACACCTGCTCCCCCCAATTTTTCTCTTACAGATCAGTTTTTTTCCTTCTGGTATCATATCTATCTTCCCCTTATCCAAGGACTCAAAAGATTTTCTCTTGCTTTTTCCTAGAAGTTTTTTTTATAGTTTTAGGTTATGCATTTAAGTCTATGATTCATTTTGAGTTGATTTTTGTATATGGTACAAAGTATGAGTAGATATTTTTTTTTTTTTTTTTGCATATGATTGTATAGTTGCTTCAGAACCATTGGTTGAAAAGTATTCTTTTTCCATCAAATTGTCTGTACACCTTTATGAAAAATCAATTGGCCTTGTATGTGTGGGTCTATACCTGGACACTCTGTTCGATTGCATTGATCTATGTGCCTTTTCTTTCATCAATACCAAACTGTTAGTATTGCCATAGTTTTATGATATGTGTTAAAATCAGATAGAATGAGTCCTCCAATTTTGGTTTTTTCAAAGTCTTGGATATATTAGGTCCTTTGTTTTTCAAAAAAATCATTGTGAGATTTTGATTGTGGTTGTGTTGAACCTCTAGACAATTCGGGGAGAGTTGAAATCTTAACAATATTGGGCCTTCCAATCCATGGACATGGGATATCTCTCCCTTTATTTAGGTCTTTGAAATCTCTGTGGGTGGCATTTTGGATCCCTAGTGCTCTTTCCCATCCTTCCTTTTTCTTCTTCCTTCGCTGTGCCAGGCTCAGAATTGTGCTTGAGACTATAGAAAGAATTCAGCCCCTGGCCCCCTTTCCAGCAGGTGCCTCAAACCCTCCTTCGTGCAGCCAACGTGCCTCCTAAAGCATGAGCTGTCCCAGGGGCCGTGCTGCAGAGCCAGCCGGGAACCTGTAGCGCCTACGAACTGTTCTTCTCGCTCTGCAGCCCAGGGTCTTCCCCTGCCCGACTCACTGGCACCGTGCCACAGTGCTGCCGTCACTTGTTTTGATTTCTTACGTTTCCTGCCACCTCCTCTCATTTTGTTGGATTGCCTCACACCTGCCACCCCATCTTCCATGAGAGATGCAGGAGGGTACTTGTGGGTGGGCGGCTGGCAGAGCACCCATGCAGGGTCCTTCCTGCTGAGCGACCCCAGAGGCAGTCACAGGTCCCCAGGTCAGAGCACAGTGCCTGCTCGGCTCCTCAGCACGGGGAGGTGGACTGGGGAGAAGCAGCAGTCTGACAGAATTCTGCTCTCCAAGAGGCATGAATAAGTGCTGCCTTGTGAAATATGTCTTCTGTTTTGTTAGGCTCTTTCCTGATCAGGTTTGATGAGTTCTTTCCCTCTAAGTGAAAGGCTTCAGAGACTCTGTAAAAGGTTCAAAACCTTCTAAGCCCCTGACTTTGGAAAGTCTCCTTAGGATTGCATTCCGTTTTGTCTGTGGTCCCCTCCTCTGCTTTTCTGGGATGTCCCAGCAGCCATTTCTCTCGCCTCTGGACAGAATCCCCATCAGCTGGATGTGCATTTAGTGTGTCCTGGTAGCTCGCCCTGCACAGCGGCGCTGCCACGTTCCCTGCCCCGTGCCTAACGAATGGCGCGTTCCTCTTCTCTTCTCCTCTGCCTCCGGGGCACAGACCCAGACTGCAGGCCGCCAGACGACGCTGTGTTTGACATCATCACGGACGAGGAGCTGTGCCAGATACAGGAGTCCGGCTCCTCTTTGCCCGGAACACCCACTGAAATTGGTTCCCTGGACCCAAACGTGGCCGAACAGTGAGTAGACGTCACCTCCATTTCCAGAGGGCTAAGTAAATGTCCAGCCCTTGTGTTTTCTTGGCAAGGGACCAGGAAACTGGGACTTCAGCGCAAGCCTGACTGTCTTTGCTGAAGGGAAGATGCCTCAGAACAGTCTTTGGGATAGGACGGCCCTTGAAGAGCACAAGGGCTCAGGAGGCCTCCTGCCCCGGGCAGTGTTGAGTCTTGTCAGTAGGTTCCCGGCAAGTTTTAGGGATCCCGTTAAGGCCCGTCTTTCTCGGTTTGGAGAACTCTTGCTGTGCCGCCCTTTAAAAAACACACTCTTCTTTTTGGAACTGCTAGGTAGGCTTGGTAACAGTGCCCTGAGAAAGGAAACCTGGATGTAGCTCCAGTTATCTTGGGTAGATGTGTTCTCTGAGAGTTCCCTTTAGCTCCGCCTGAGTCCTCCCAGAGCCCCAAAGTTCTAAAAACAATAAATACACAGGCAGGCCAGTTACTGTCCCCCATGACCCAGGGGTCCCTAGGGCATGTCCTCTCTTCTGGCTTCACCACCTGGCAGTTCGTCAGTGTCCGACGTGGCTGCCAGCCAGGTGGGGAGATGGTAAGGAGAGCGGACCCAGGGGCCCCGGGCCTGGGGGGGGGCAGCCTTTGGCTATAGCATGCATGAGAAGGTGGCCACTCTGCAGTTCCCTCTGAGCCCCTCACCCTTCCCCTTCCCCTTTCCCAGTAGGAACAAAAACAGAAGGTGCTCTGCCCGCTGACAAAAAATGTGTTTTCGGCCTTGGGAAATCAGGAACCGTTCCAGGGAAAAGAAACTACCAGCATGGTGGCCCCAGGCTTCCGGGATCGATCCGGGACTGGCTGGTGGGGACCTCCAGTCCCCAGAGCTTCCTCTGTTAGGGGCAGAGTTAAGGGCCTGCATCGTCAGACCCCTGCTTTGTGCACGAGCTAGAGATGAACCCAAAAATCCCTGGTAGCTTCCTCTTGCATTTATCTCCCTTCCAAGACCCAAACGAAAGAGCCAGGAGTCTGAGAAAGTGGAGCTAGAGAGCCCTGGGCTGGATAAGCATCCTGACAGGAAAAGTAGAGGGAAAAATAAGCAAATCCAAGGCAAAAAGCGATCCCGAAGGGATTAAACGCTATTTAAGTCCAAATCCGTGAAGGAATTAGGCTGCTCGGTGTCGAGACTGCGCTAAGAAAGCCGGGCTGGGCTGCCAGGTGTGTCAAGAGTAGCCAGTTAGGATGATCAGGCCAAAACAGAAGTTGCTGCTAAGCCTTTAGTCCCTTGCTGCAGTAGTATAAGCAAGAGGTCAGCTTGGAGGAAAGCACTGATTCCCCACAGAGTGATGCTATCAGGTCAGTGTCAGATGGGCCAGCGCAAGCGTAGGGGAGTAAGTCACTGCTGGGCCCGCGCACGAGCTCCTGCGGTTTATCCTGGATCCTGATGCCTTCACGGCCCCTTCTTTTCCCTCCCCCTCGAGGCTCAACAGAGGCCCCTGGGGCAGGCCTGGGGCTCAGCACGCAGGCACCTGTAGGAGCCCTGGCAGCACCTCCCTTCAGAGGCTGCAGCGCACCTGTGCAGGTGCACCAGGGCCACGTGGGCTGGGGGTGGCGTCCCCTGAGGCTGTCGGGTAAAGCCTTGCTGATGGCGTTGGAGGTCTGCAAGGTCACACAAGCTTTTGGCCAGTAGCCGAACTCCTCACATGGAAGTAGTGTTGTTGAAGAGACTGGCTGAGCCCTTCCCTGCACCAGCTGCCTTTACAGCCGACCTCACTGAGTCACCACACAGCCCTTCGAGGAGCAGGGATTATTATCCCATTTCACAGATAAACATACCGGAGCCTCGGGAGCCCGGGTGACTCACTCAAGGTCACGGGCTGTGCCCAAACCAGGCTTTGTGGGCTTCTCCCTTCAGCCCACAGGCTCTGGACTGATTTGAAGAGTCTAGCTGTCTTCTCCAGGTCCCCGTTTCCCACGTGCACGTCCCTGGCTACCCGCCTTCCCCTGTCCTCCTGCCCGCTCCCCCACATACACTTTCTTAGGGTTAAGGACGTTGCCTGCCTTTCCCCTCTTGGCAGTGATGGGACCAGGAAGTGGTCCCCAGTCCAGCCTTGCAGGGAGACCTGGAGGGGTGCCGCAGACCCCCTGGGGACCTCTGTGGCCCCACACATGGCTCAGCGCCAGGACAGTGTCCAGGAGTCATCCTGCCATCCCCTCACGTCTGGTGAACGGATGATGTTCTTTAAGAGTTCTGGATATCATACACATCTCTCCATCATCCAGGCCCACCTTGGCCTCCATCAACGGTGTGCAGCTGTCCTCAGGACCAAGGCGGCAGGCAGAGGAGACAAACCCTTGTCAGCTGGTGAACTGGGCCGGGAGGGGGCGCTGGGCCTCGCCTCCCTCGGGCTCTGCGCAGCCTCCACCCAGGTGCGGCCTCCTCCAGGCCCGGTTCCCTCTTCTGGTCACAGATGAGCAGACTGCTGGGCGGAGCTTGAGCTCCAGAATCAGACACACCTGGTCAGAACCCCTGTCTGCCGCCCCCAAGTCCCGTGCTCCGGGCAGCTCTGTCTCCCCGAGCCCAGTTCCCTGCCCTGCACAGAAGAGGCAGGAACACGCATCCACCCATGAGGCTCGCCAGGAGGCTTGAGTGAGGGCGCGCGTGAAGCCCGGAGCCCAGGGCTGGCTCCTGGCAAGCCTGCTCTAGAGGTGGGCTGCTTTCATGGCGACACCAGGTGGCCGCGCTATGCGTGTCGATGGCCGCGTGCCCGTGCCTTGCACCTAACGGCCTAATGGCTCTACAGTCTTGTCAGGAAAGTCACTGGCCCTTGTGAGCCTCAGGTTACCTGCAGGGACTGTCCCTGAGAGCTGTGGTATCTTTTGCCAGTAATTGCATCAGAACTGGTGCTTCATGGTCATAGTTTTCAGGGGAGCTTTGGTGGATTTGTTACCAGCAAGGGTATTTGTCACCTGATGCCTCAAACAAAAACAAGAACAGGATATGGTGCTAATGGTTAAAGATTTGAGAAGCCGCCTGTGCGGGGGCTAACCCAAAGTCTCCCGCTTCCGCTGAGGGCAGAGCTGACAGGGAGGTGGCAGTCCAGCACGGCACGAAGCCCCCTGGCCAGCATGTCAGAATAGAGGAGAAGCCCCA
>JAQZBX010101253.1:0-11278 GCA_029593785.1 Cabassous unicinctus
CACTGCAGCATCTATCACCCTCCACCCTGGCTCGGGGTATTTGTATCTCAAAATAAAACCGGAGAAAGCAATAGCCCTAAAAGAATGGCTCTCCAATGTTTGAATTCTCGGTACTGTGGTTTCCTGGGTTACTGCACCGCTGCAGGTGGGGGGCAGGGACATTTTATGGTGTTGCTCCGATCCCATGCCTTGGAAGCCACCTTTCTGACTGGATGGGAGGCGGGCATCTCCCGTGCTGCAACCTTGGCTTCAGACATTGACTCACTCCCAGCTCATTCTTTTACAAACTCTGGCTGCGCAGCTGCCGTGGACACCCGCGGCTCCTGTGGACACCCGGAGCCCAGGCGCTGCCCTCAGCACGTGGCAGATTCTTCCTCCTCCTGTCCTCTCTGCCTTTGCCCTCTCCTCCACAAGCACTTGTTTCCCTTGATAAGAAGAAAGGAAAATTGCAATCAAGTGGCTCCTAACCCAGATGCCACCCATAAATGTCACCAGATAGTCACTTCAAAAGACAAATAAAGCTTAATTGGTAGCAATTTTGCTAAGTAACTTCTGCTCCCTTTGTCTCAATTTCTACCTCCATAAACACATAAAAGGACACTTGTCACATAAAATTCATGAGCTCATGTCTATACATCACTGCCCAATGTTGTATTATTTACTCTGCGGGTAGGAGTGTCTCTTTCCAGGGCAATAACAAGGTCACTGGGCAGAAAATCATTTCATGGTAAAAGGGAAAAAAACAGACAGGAGTGGAAATCAATCCCTCACCTTCCTCAAAGCAGCCCCGTCTCCTAACAGGCCATCATCTATCGTGAATCCTGCCATCTGGAATCGGCTCCTCACCTCCTCCTCTGCTTCCACCTCGTTGATGCACCATCAATTTCCGAATGTCACCGACAATCACGCCTCTTCCCCAGGGTCTCGTAATTTCTCTCTCCTTTTAACCTCTATCTTATTTAAGCCACTGAGCCTGTACTGTCCATTCTGCAGGGAAAGGTGTTGATGAAAAGCAAGTTACATTGTTTATAGAGAAACAGCCCCGTCTCCTGGATGGCCAGGGTTTCTAGTCACAGGAGCTGTGGTTTTCGAAGCGGCGGGTAAAGCGAATTTCTGACAGGCGTGGAGGAGGGGAGCAGCCGCATGCCCCATTTCAATCCTTGTCCTAGACTGCCATCTAGTGGCCAATCAGGGTATCAGGTGGTAGACTGGGGAAGCTGGGTCACAGGCCCCTTTCATGTCTAATATTCCAAGACCCCACCTACAAAAAATAACTAAACCAATGAATAATCAACCCCACTATAACCAAGTGTCGTCCAAATGGCCAAATTAATATTAAAGCCTGTTCTTCAAGTGTCGAGAAGCTTCATAATGTAGGAAAATGAAGCACACAGCTGGCTCGGCCTTTGGCAAAAGTCTGCAGTATGCCCTGTCATGGGCACCTCCAGCTGCCTCTTCCCTCTCATTGTCCCACAGCCCACCCCGTGTCAGGTGGGCTGCAGCCCTCTCCGTGGCTCCTGGTGGGGCAAATGCCAGGAAATGTCTCCCACTCTGCAGGGTCCCAAAGGAAAGAACTACCTCTGGGAGTGTGTTCAAAATGCATTCTCTGTTCCATGCACCTCTTTCTCCAACCCAAGGGGACCCACCGAGCCCAAAGACCTGAGAGAAATAGAGGAGCACACTCACCAGAGGGCTCTGTCCTCCCTTTACCGCACTGGACAGTCAGGATGGGTTGAGGGGTGGAGCCTCACTCATGAGGACTGACGTCAGCTCTGAGAAGATGGCAAATGATTCAGAGTCCAGACCTGACCTCCTGGGGCCCCAGAGAACCTTCCCCAGCTTCCTGCCCCCTCTAGCAAGGTGACTCATGGATCGCAGTGAGGCTGCTAAGAGTCCCCAGGGCTTCTTTCATTTAACAAGTGAGAGACGGAGGCCCAGGGAGGCCTAGGGGATTGCAGGGGCTTAATAAATATTTATTTATGAGGTGATTAAAAAGGAAGGGTGTGTGGTCTAGGGGCTTATTCTTGCTAGTTATGAAAATGTCGAGTTTGAATGTGCAGGCATTTGCCATCCCAGGGAACCACCTAGAGCTATTTTTCAGCTCTGGAATTTCCATTTCTCTGCTGAAATTCCTCATTTGGTCACCCACTTTGTCCATCTTTCCCTCTATGTTATTTGGTTATTTTAAAGGCCTTGTCTTCTAATTCAAACATCTGGGCCATCGAATGCTCTATTCTAATAACCACATTTTTCTCTTGATTATAGATCACAGTTCCTGCTTTTTTGTGAGTCCTATTTTTTTATTTTTTATTTTAAGCTGGATGTTATGTATTAAAGAACAGTCAAGACTGAAGAAGACTAAAAGGTATTCCCACCTTTCTGCATTACCCAGAGAGGGGTCCATACGACATTGATCTGGGTTCCCATCGTAACTTAGAGGGAAACTCTCACAATGTCCAGAGCCCTTGGGGTCCTACAGATGAAGGGGGAGGAGGTCCTCAAATTCCTTGCAGCAGGAACCCACTTAGGTGGCACCCACCTTGACTTCCAAATGGCACAGGACATCTACAGAAGGAAAAGCCATGGCACCAACATCACAAATCTGCAGAGGACCTGGGAGAAGCTTCTGCTGGTGGCTCAGGCCATTGTCGCCATTGAAAACCTGGCTGGTGTCCGTGCCCCATCCTCCAGGAACACCGGCCAGCAGGCTGCACTGAAGTTTGCTGCTACACCTATTGCCGGGCACCTCACTCCTGGAACCTTCACTAACCAGGTATTTCTGGGAGCTGCATCTTCCGGTGGTGATTGATCCCAGGACTGACCACCAGCCTTTCCCAGGGGCATCTCATTTTCACCCGCTAACCATTGCTCTGTGTAATACAGATTCTCCATGCAAAGCAACGGAGCTCATCTGGTGGGGCTGATGTGGTGGGTGCTGGCCTGGGAAGCTCAGCACTTGCCTGGCACCCTCTACCATGGGCACTAATGGGGGTTTCATGCCTGATCTCGACTACTTCAGAGTCCCTGAAGAGACTGGAAAGAAGCAGGCTGCTGAAAAGGCTGCAACCAAGGAAGAAGTTCAGGGTGACTGGACCACCCCAGCTCCTGAGCCCACTGCTGCTCAAGCTGAGAGCATGGGCTGGTCCGAAGGTGGGCAGGGGCCCTCTGCACCTACGCAGCAGGGTCGGGCTGAGAAGACCAGTCTGCAGCACCCACCGCTCAGGCCACTTGAACGGGTACGAAACGCCACCTGGTGGTCTTAAGCTGTTCTTCCACGGGCTCTTCAACAGAAAACCGAAATAAGGTTGATGGAAAATAAGCATGTTTCTTTAAAATATATATTAAAAAATGAAAATGAAAAGATATTTCCACCTCCAGAGAGGGTGCATCTTTTCCTTTCAGGCAGCCATGCTGAGGGGCTGACCCCTTCACTGAGCCATGGGTCAGCCAGTCAGAGCTGGGCTGCAGCTTTAATGAGCTTTAATGGGCTTCAAATATCTGCAAGGAGTGGTCTGCACCTACCTCCAGCAGGGATTTGGGACACAAGCAGCAAAACCAGATATCTCCTTTCTAGTCTATCCCATTTCCAGTTTGGGGTGTTTTCATATCAGCCCCTTTCTCCCAGCTTTTCCATATTTTGAACCAAAGAGAGCTAATACATACGTAAACACAGAGATCTCACTTCTGGAGCCCGTGGCTAGTTCCTCAAGTTGACAGCGGGTCGGAAGAGATGCAAGGAGAGTGAGAACCGGATTCCTAGCCCCGTGCAGCCTGCAGCGGTTTCCCGGGAAATCCCTCAAGTGCCTCAAAATGACCCCAGAAACCAATTAAAGGAAATCTCTCATGACCTCAAAGAGCCTCATGCTCATCCAGACACTCCATTCACGTTCACCAAAACCCAAACCCAGCCTTTCTCAATGGATTCAGGCCAGAAAGTGAAAATTCTTCATACAACTGGAAGAATCTCTTATAATTGTATTTTATAATTTGAGCAAGGTGACCTTTAAGAGTGACTTTTGAGGGTTGAAAGACAGGAAACTTGAATTTCAGGGACAAAATATTTGGTCATATATGTTTGGTTTGGAATTCCACACCGTTGGTCTTACGTTAACATCGGTATTTCTGTGACTTGAAGTCTACAGCCCATTGCTGCCTCTTGACAAGAAAGGTCAACTTGCAGTCGTCCGGTAAGCAGCAGTCCTTTGATTACGGAGTCAGAGTAGGGCTTACCCAGCAGGACACGGTTTGCCTGGCAGAAATGTCCAATCGTAGCACCACCCTTGACTGCTGGGACCCATGTAAAGATCAAGGATGAAATAGGGCCAGGAAAATTTGGCATCCTGAGCCTTTGGGACTGTTCCATCCTTATGAGGATGCAGAGGATGGCTAACCTCTCTCAAACTGTAGTCTGTGCCAGGCCCCATTTTAACATGCGCACCATCTCACTGAGTGCTCAAGCCGCCCTATGAAGCAGGTCCTATTACCAAGCCCATTTTACAGCCATGCACCTGCTCACACAGGGCCCTAGGCCTTCCTGTTGTAGACAAGCAGCACCAGCCTCATCCCTCTCAAATGCACTAGGTCCAATCAGTTAAAGGAAACACAGAAGCAAAATTTCTTTTATTTATATTTATGTATATAAATATATATGTACACATTTATATATATTTGACTTTTTTTTTTTTAACTTGGAGGAGTACAACTTTCCTTGAAAACAAGAAAACATGTTCTCACTGCAGGTTTGCTGGCATTTCTTCAGGATCATTACCTTTTCCTACATTTAATGGAACAGCAGGAAATGCTACCAGAAATGTTTTTCTTTACTCCAAAACCAGGGAAAAGGAAGTGCAGAAAGAATACTTTTCCACCGTACTGTCAGAAGCTATTACATAAATGGTTTCTATAGATTTCATTTGTTCATTTACCAGGGACTTTTCTAGTTTTTGTAGACATGCAGTTACTTAATCACTAAGGCTTAGTCACTTTGAGCTTATACATGAACATTTCTGAGTACTGACCAAGTGTTCACAATGGCCCATTCCTTACCCTCTGCTTTGTCTTGACCACACTCTAGTCAGGTTTCTCTCCTCTGCACAGGCCCCTGAACTTTTCCCCCAAGTCTGGCCAAGTACTTAAATGCTTGAAAATGCCCCCCCCCCCATCATCTTATCCCAAGAACCAGCTGACCAATGGGGGACACATTTTCTAATTGTGCAATCTCCTTACTACCCCTCCTTTGCTCAACTTCCCCTTATGTTCTGCTTACCCCTCCCTATGAAAGAAAAGCCTTGTTCTGTCTGATTTTGAGACGTTTGCAATCCTGAGTCCCTCTTGCAAGACTCTTTCTCAGTAAAGTCTCTAGCTATGTCAGAATTCATTTTTGATAGTACTCAACATAAACAGCCTCAATATCTTAAAAGCATCAATCAAAAGAAACCTGCACAAATATAGCAAAATATTAATTGTGGAATCTAAGTAATGAGTGTCTGAGTGTTCACTGTAGGTAAAAATGGATATAAGTAAATAAGTCTTTAAAAACATTTAAAACAAAATAAAGGCAGTGGCCACCAGAGGTTCTGAGGAGAGGGAGAGGGAAGAACATGGGGCTCTGCCATTTTTGTTCCTGCCATGTGACAGAAAAAAGGCTCAGCTAAGGCCCTGGGGAGAGATGAGCTATATGCCTGATAGGTTATAGCTGAAATTGGGAAGAAAGCAGAGCAGCTGATAGTGGAAGCCTGGAGGATAAGAAGAGACAGGCAGAGCTCGCCTGCCATCTTGCTTCAACAAGTGGCAGCTGACTTTGGTGAGAGAGCACCTATTATGGTGCCTTGAGTTGGACTTTTCACAACCTTTGAACTGTAAGCTATTACCCAAAATAAATACCATTTATAAAAGCCAGCACATTTCTGGTACTTTGCATCTGCAGCCCTTTAGCAAACTAAAACAGCAGCTATGTAAGGCAAGGGAAGGATAGATTGAGAGGTGATTATTAAAGAGTAGAGGTTTTTTTTGTTTGGTTTTATTATTATTATTGGAATAATGAAAATGCTCTACTATTGACTGAAGTGATGAATGCACAACTCTGTGATTATACCAAACACCACTGACTATACTTTGGATGGATTGTAGGCTTTATGAATATGTATCAATAAAATTCATTTTTTAAAATTTTAAAGAAAATTTTCACTGAATAAATTTAGAAAATAAACAAAAAGGAAACTCTCATAACCTCATTTACTCAGCTATAAAAACGTTCATTTTGGTATGTCTTTCCAATCCTTTTTTGTGTGTATATTTGGTTATATTGATAACTGTTTTCTAATCTTTTAAAAAATTGTATGTAATTTAATGGCTACATGGTGTTCCATTATATAAGTTATATAAATTTACCATATTGTGTGCAATAGGTTGAATTACGTACCTCAGGGCGAGGGTGGAGTTCTTAATATTAATCCATTCCTGTGGGTGTGAACCCACTGTAAATAAGACCTCTTGAAGATGTTATTTAATCCTATTACTGGAGGCTTTATGAAGAGAAAGCCATGTGGAGATGTCAACAGAACCCAGAAGATAAGGGAGAAAACATCACCATGTGACAGGAATGCCAAGGAACCTAAGGATTGCCAACCATCAAGAATGCTACCAACCCCAGCAGGAAGCAAGCTTTCTTGCCTCTGAAACTGTGACCCAATAAATTCCCATTGTTAAACCAACCCATTGTGTGCTATATATGTCACAACAGCTAATAGAGTGCTTTGTTTGTTTGTTTTTTAATGATGTTAATAATCGAGGTAACTATGGAGTAACTGCAGCTCCAAACACCCCAACACAATCAGGCAAAAAATTTAAGGAAGACCAGCAATCGTTCAGGGCTGCCTTGGCTTCTTGGAAGTTAGGGCCTAACAACCTTAGAAATGAAACTCTCAAAGACAGAGGCCTGCTTTCTTCCATTATCTCCATAACTGCAAAGGTCCTGCTCAAAAGGGCCCCCCTTGAGTTGAAACTGGTTCTTCCATCTGCTGTCTCACTGCTATTTTAAAGTTCATATTTAAAAGAAAAATAAAAATTAAACAGAAAAAAAGATAAATAAATAAAAACAAAGTTCACATTTGTCCACCATGGTATCAATCCCCAAAAGCACTGTTTCTCAAACTGGGTCTTACCAGCTCCTAACTATTCTCAGGCATCTGGAAGTGCAACAATTTTTTTGTTTAAATGTGGCGTTTCCATCTTGATGGTAATAATACCTATAAGGTAAACTAGGCTCATCTGGATAAGCCACCTTATTGCCACTCAATTTCAGGGTCTGCATTCTTATGTTTAAGATCAAAATAGCACAAGGCAAAGTTTTTTAAACTAGGTCCATTGATGCCCACCCTGGGTTCCCTGAGATTTTTTTCCTTTAAAAAAGAGATTATAGAATACTCAAGGTTAAGATCCACTGACTTAAGAGTAAAGGGGCCATATTGCCTTTCTTTTCTGCACAGCACCCAGGCTAGGCCCAGCACTCAGGGGAAATTAAGGCCACAGTTCTGGTCAGCACTGAGTCACTTCTTAGGAGGTCGATGCCAGGCCTTCCTGCCACACTTAGTCCCTTCCTCAGAGCAATAAGAATCAATTCTTTGCCTTCCATCTCATTGACAGAAACAACTGTTCTGAGTCTCAAGGGAGCTTTCAGAGACCATCAAGCCCAACCACACTCACAGTACAGATGGAAAAAGAAAGGACCAGAGAGGGAGAGTGCCTTAGTCACACAGCTATTAGCAGCAGTCAAAACCAGAACCTAAGTCCTTCTATCCCAAGTTCAGTGTCTCTGCGGCACAGCGGAAGTTGCCTCGGCTGAGCAGCAGAGAACACCGATTAGGGAGCCCACGAGCCTCATTCCCACATCCCCTTCCTCACCCCTGTCCCATTTCCGCCCTCTCCGAGGCCCCAACCTCCCTCGTGTCCTCTCCAGGTCTGTTCGTGTCACTCTACCCCAGGCCTTTAAAAGCATTCCACTTGCCCAAACCCCAAACCTACTGCTCCTGGCCTTCCCTGGCCTGCAAAAGCCGCGAGCTGAAAACGCCCCATGAATCAGAGGCCTCACACGGCCAGTTCAGCAGCACCCGACCCTCTACGGCTCACAGACTCTCCTCCGAAGCGCATGCGCCACTCTAGGTCGACGCAGGTCGGTGACGTCACGTGTGGCGCCATATACGCGCTTCGGGCGTCTGCGAACCCAGCTGGGACAGTGTCAGACTCGGAACGCGTGCTTCGCGGCCTCGGGCGGAAGGAACCCCTCCACTGTAAACTTTGAAGAGAAAGGCTCTGGGTGGCGGATGGCTGCTGAAGAAAGTGAAAAGAAAGAAACGAGTGAGCGACGGCCGGAGGAGATGTCATCAGAACGCACCGGAAGCGGTCCGAAAATGAAGAGTAAGCGGAGTTGAGGGCTGCGAAATAGGAGAGGAGTGGGGATAGCCAGGGTCGGGGATTTGGTGCAAGTGGGTGAAATGGGTCCAACTTACTTTTGCTGTGGAGTCGGAACGGAACTGCCACGGGAACTGTCCCACCTTAAACCGAGGCCCAGCGTGCAGACTGGCCTGGTTCGGTCTCTGAGCTAGGGATTGATGTCCGGGCTTGAAGCTGGTTCTCCCGGAGGGCTGCTCAGTGATGTGAGATCGGGCGGGGACCGACCTGGGTGACCGCGGTCAAGGCCCTGCTCCTCCCTGCAACCCTGTTTTCCCTCCTGTAAAGTACAGATGAGGGTTCCTGTCCAGCCCGCTGTTCCGTCTGATCATCCCTTGTCTGGTGTAAAGCGCTGGGATATATGATACCCTAATCCAAGGCTTTGGGAATCCAGCGGATAAGGGATGTGCAAGGAGAGCAAGCACCCAGAGCAGTTAGAGGCAGGGAGTGTAGACACTGTTAAGACTAGGTTTAGCGCTAAGAAAAAGAGCAGCATGTTAGTAGGCCTTTTGGGGGTTTGGTGGCTGCATATTCACCGCCCTTGGGAGTACATTTATCAGGCAATTCGGAAAGCTGCTAGCTTTCAGTGAGGCCTAGGGCAATCAAGGGCTCTGTAGTAGGTAGACACTGTGGCACAAGAAGCCATGCACTTAGTCCATGTGAGTTGGAAGATCTCACAACGCTAGAGGTATCTTTAGAGGAAGATGTCGTGTGGTGCTTCTGGCAAGCCCCAATAGGTGAGTCACAGCACAGACCCCAGATTCTGGAGCAAGGCCATGCCATCTGCAGCCAGGAACTGTGCAGCATTTGAAGAACAGCTCCTGCCTGCTCCTAGGCCCTGGTAGAAACTGAGTGTCAATCACAGTACACCAAGTGACTGCGGGACACCAGCTGTTGTCAGCTGGGTTCTGTGAAACCCACCACATCCTAAGGTCAGAAGGCTAGAGCAGCAATCTTCTGTGAGCCATGCACTACTCTTGGGATTAGGCATAAGCAGGTCCAGAGAGCAAAAGCTACACAAACAGGTGGCAGAGTCCCCCATGCCACCTACTATCGTTGTGCTTAGCTCATAGTTACGGCCTCAGGGGAGTCCTCCAGGACCAGCTGACAGCAAAGAAGTTGTGATGATGGTCCACTGGTCAGCTGACTCGGATTGTCCATAGGACAAAGCAACAGACTGTTGAAGGCGTAGCTGAGGCTCCATCTTGTGCAGATGGAGCCTTATCCTTCAGGATGCAATGTACTCCTTAAACTAATGGCTGGTGATAATTGATGGCTGGAACAGCCGAGGTTTTCTGATTCTGGTTTTAGATCCCTGTGTTGCAGCTGCGAAGGCAGTGTGACCTTGAACTCAGGAGGCCCCACGGCAGCCTCAGAAGCAGTAGCTCTTCTGTCAGATCAGTTCCGTAGCACCAAGGGACTCGTTCCTAGAAGCTCAGCCCAGAGCCGGTTTATCTAGCCATTGCAAAGCTTCTGTAGGTGCCTGATTCCCTGTGATAAATCCCTTTTGGCTCTAAAAATGTAGTGATTTTTTGTATCCTGCCCCAAACCTGATCGATTCCAAGGAAGATTAGCTGCAAGAAACCCAGTTAAAGAACCTGTGTAAAGGGAGAAAATAGTATAAAGACACAGAAGGCTTTCAGAGACACATGTGTTGGCAGATAGCTGAGCCCCTTGGGAACTAGAAGCTCTTTGTTTCTTTTCTAATTACCTCTCTGCTTGTCCGTGGCCATCACTTGAGTGGTCTTAGCCTTTTGGTCCACGTGATCTTTCTGTTCTTTTACCCACAGTTAACCAACAAAGTCTCCATGGCATAATTCCAAATTCCCAGAACATTTGGGACTGGTACCTTGTTTTAAACAGCTGTGGCTAGAGAAGTGAGGTTATGTGGTCACCATGGAGTGTTCCTTCCAAGCAGTGGATAGGTTTTCTGAGAGGAAATGATGGCTGTCTCTAGAACATGGGCATAGAAAATGGAGCCCGCTGCTTCTCTGGGCTCACACTTCCACCTGGAGGAGTTTCTGCTAGAGTGAAACTCAGCTATTGATGTAATCTGAGGTGTCCTCAGAGGTGGATTTCATATGCAGAATAGAATTATTCTGAAGTGTCTCGTCAGGAATGAAGTAGTGATACATGCTACAACATGGAAGACCCTTGAAAACATTGTGCTAAGAGAAAGAAGCCAGACACAAACAGCCACATATTGTATGATTTTGTTTATATGAAATGTCCAGAATAGGAAAATTCACAGAGACAGAAAGTAGATCAGTGATTACCAGGACCTGGCGGGGAGGGAGAGTAGGAGACGGAATGGCTAGTGACTGCTAATGGATATGAGGTTTCTTTTTGGGGTGATGAAAATGTTCTAAATTTACATAGTGGTGATGGTTGCACAACTCTGTGAATATGTGAGAAACCACTGAATTGTACACTCAAAATGGGTGAGTTTTATGATATGTGAACTATATCTCAGTAAAGAAATTTAAAAAGAAAATTTAAAAGGAAATAAAATATTATGTTTTTAAACAGAGAAGTTTATCTTCAGTTTAAACAGATAGTATTGAATTTATTAAAATTCCAAATTCAATGCCCTTGTTATACCTTAGGCTTTTAAAGTAAACTAATTATTCTAGTGATAAATATAGTAAACTTTAACAATCATTTGGAACTGTCCTTTAACTTACTTTTTATCACATTCACATACTTATTTAATTAATCATCTTCAACCATTTTAAGCTGTAGTTATAAATTTAATATTTAATTCCTTCAACACTCCTTCAAATGTTCGATTTAATGTCTTCCTCATTCCTTAAACAGTAATTTTAAATGT
>JAQZBX010101254.1:0-11275 GCA_029593785.1 Cabassous unicinctus
AATAAAATTAATAAAACTCTGTTTTAATTTCCTTGGCTACTCAAGCAAATATGCAACAGTTCAGCTTAAACACTGCGAATTTATTTGCTCATGATTTTGAGGCTAAGAGAATGCCCAAATCAAGCCATCATCAAGGCGTTGCTTTTCCCTCAAAGACTGTGCTGCTCTGGTGCTGACTGCCGGTGGTCCTTGATCTTTAGTTGGTCACATGGCAAGGCACATGGCGGCATCTCCTGGTCTCTCCCTTCTCTTACAGATTTCCATTGATATTCAGCTTCTGGCTACTCCTTTAGTGGCTCTCTTTTCATCTGCCTGAGTTTCATTCCACTTATAAAAGACTCCAGTAATAGGATTAAGACCCATCCTGGTTGAGGTGGGCCGCACCTTAACCGAAGTAGCCTCATCAAAAGTTCCTACTAACAATGGGTTCACACCCACTGGAATGAATTACATTTAAGAACATATTTTTTCTGGGGTACATGCAGCTTACAGCTTAAAACATAACATATCTTAGTCAGACCAACAGGAAAAACAGAGTGAAAACACAAAGTGTCAATAATAGTGATATAGGTAGCATTGCTACAGATTCTACAGATATAAAAAAGATAATATAAGAATATTATGAACAATATTCTGCATTAAATTTTACAACTTAGATGAAATGGACAAATTCCTTGAGCCACCAAACCTTAGTCAGGAATAAATAGTTAACTTGAATCATCTTGTATCTATTAAAATAAATTGGATTTGTAGTTTAAAACCTTCGCACAAGGAAAACCCCAGACCCAGATAGCTTCACTGGTGAGCTCTATCAAATAGTTTGGGAAGAAATTCTACACAAACTCTTCCAGAAAACCGAAGGGGAGGGAATACTTCCAAACTACCACTGCTCAGGTACTAAAATCAGATAAAGTCATTATAAAAGCAGAACGCTCTGGGTTTTGGGCCTTTAGGTTCTTGGCTATGTCACATAAAAGAATTTAAGGACACACCAGAGGGTAGGCAAGGGAGTAAAGAGTTTTTTAAGAAACAAGAAAGGAGCATACAACCCAAGACATAGACGCAGGTGTGCTACAGTGAGATGCACACATGGGGCCCCGGTTTAGGCCTTTTAAGAATTTTCTTCTTTCCTTTCCTAATGTTGGGGAAGGTCCCCAGCTGTTGCTGTTCTGATTGGCTGCCCCACATGTTAGCTCTCAGAGGGCCAATGGTGAGGCCTTTTCTTTGAAGTTATCGGGGGCTTCCCCTTGATCACGGAAAGAGTTCCAAATGGGACCTCGTGGCCAGGGTCTAGGTGGGGTCCTTACAGCTTTATTCTTAGCAGCAGCCTTTCCTTCAGGGGTTTTCTGGCAGGGGTTCATGGCCATGTTTTCTGCAAGGTCTCAGCTGTGACTCAAGTCTTCCCTTTCCCTATACTAACCTGCCTCAATTACAAGAAAATAAAACTACAAAGCAATCTCTCTCTTGAATGTAGCTGGAAATTTTCTTAAAATCATTTTAGGAAATCAAATCCAGCAATATATACAAACAGAATACATCACGATTCTATTGGTTTTCTTTAGCCACATAACAAATTACTGCAAACATAGTAGCTTAAGACAACACAAATTTATTAAGTCACAGTTTGTGTGAGTCAGGAGTTTTGGGCGTGGGTCCCCTGTTCAGAGTCAAACCAGGCTGAACAATCTTACAAGGGCTGTCATCTCACCTAAGGCTCAGAGTCCCCTTCCAAGGTCATTCAGGTTATTGATGGGATTCGATTTCTTACGGTTACAGGACTGCAGTACACATTTTCTTGCTGGCTGATAGTTGGGCATCACTCTCAGCTCCTGTAGGCTGTCCGCAGGTCCTTCATACACGGTCCTTTCACATGGCAGGCTACTTCTTCACGCCAACAGGAACTCTATCTCCAGTGTGCTACAAAAAAAGTCTTATATAATTTAATATACTCAATGGAAAAACTATCTCATCGAGGTCACAGTTCCCACCAACACTCAAGAAGAGGTTGTGTACACCATGAGCTGAGGGTCTCAGAAACCATCGTAGAATGCTATCTATAACAATGACCAAATCGGGTTTATACCAGAAAGACAAGATTAGTTTAACACTCGAAAAGCAATCAATTTAATTTACCATATCAACACACTAAAAATTTAAAAAGAACATACTAATCACCTCAATAAAGGTAGAAAAAATATTTGCCAAAACCCAACATTCATTCCTGATTAAAAACTCTAACAAAACTAAGAATAAAGGAAACTATCTAATTCTGACAAAGCACATCAGCAAAACACCTACAGCTAACATCATGCTTAATGGTGAAAGAATTGAATGTTTTCTCTTCAAGTTCGTGTACAAGTAAGAATGTTTGTTCTCACACTTCTACTAAATGTTGTTAGAGAAGTCTTTGGCAGTTCAATAGGCTTGCAAAGTAAAATATGACATATACATTGAAAGGAAATAATTCACTATGTGTATTTTCAGATGCCATGATTATATAAAAGTCCTAAAGAATCTTAAAAAGAGCTATCACAAATAATAAGTGAGTAGCAAGGTTGAGGTACATAATAAATATACAAAAAACAATTATTTTTCTATATACTAGCAACAAATACTTTACAACTAAGAAAAACAATAGCATTTAAACAATGGTATTAAAAATATGAAATGCTTAGCAATAAATCTGACAAAAGGTGAACACTGCACAATGAAACCTAAAAACTACTGCTGAGAGATAAAAGGAGATAAAAATAAATGGAGACATATATTATGTACATGGAATGGAAGGCTCAGAAAACTCAATATTATGAAGATGTCAATCCTGTACAAATTGATCATTGACTCAATATGATGCCAATTGAAATCTCAGCAAACACTTTAGAAATATTGACAAGCTTATTCTAAAATTCACGTGGAAAAGCAAAGGAACTCAAATAGCCAAAAGAACTTTGAAAAGAAAAAAAAAAATGGAGGATTAACACTCCTCTATTTCAAGGCATATTATAAAGCTATGGTAATCAAAACAGTGTGCCATTAGTGTTAAGATAAATAGATGATTAAAATAAAATAGATTCCAGAAATTCACACACACGTAATTGAATTTTGACAAATGTTCAAAGGCAACTCAGTTGAGAAAAGAAAGTCTTTTCAATAAATTGTACTGGAATAATTTTTTTTCTGTATGCAAAAAAAATAAGAATTTCACACCACTGGGAAAAAAAAGAACCGAAAATGGATAATAGATTTAAATGTAAAATGTAAAATTATGAAACGTCTAGTAGAAAACAAAAGATAAAATCTTTATGGCATTGGGTTAGGCAAGGATTTCTTAGGTCTTGAAAAATACAATCTATTAAAGAAAACTTTATACATTGAACTTCTTTAAAATTAAAAAAATTCTGTAATCTGAGACACAGTGCTTACGGAATGAAAAGACAAGTTACATACCTGTAGAAAATACTTGCATATAACATATCTGTTAAAGGACTTGTATCCAGAATAAATGAAGAATTCTCAAAATTCAATTAGAAAAGAAACAACTCAATAAAAATAGACAAAAGGTTTGAATATATTTCACCAAAGATATAGGGATAGAAAATATGTACCTGTGAAGACACTAAAAAAAAACACTTGTGATTATGCAAATATAAATTAAAACCATAATGAGATACCCTTACACAGTTTTCAGAATGGCTGAAATTAAAAAGACTGAACAAACCTAGTGTTAGTGACAATGTGGGAAAACTGCAACTCTCATACTGTGCTGGTGGAAATATAAAATTGTACAACTACTTTGGAAAACAGTTTGGCAATTTCTTAAAATTTAAATATACATCTATCATATGATCCAAACATTCTACTCCTAGGTATTTACTCAAGATAAATAAAACCATATGTCCATAAAATGACTGGCACAAGATTATTCATAAAAGTTGTATTTCTAATAGGTTAAAAACTGTAAATGACCTAAATGCCCGTCAATAGGTGAATGGATAAACAAATTGTGGTATAGCCATCATTGGAATACTACTTAGCAATAAATGGGAATGGGCTATTGATATGGAGAAAAACATCAAAGAATCTCAAAACATATATATGCTTAATGAAAGAAGTCAGTCCTCTTCCCAAAGAGTACTCAATGCACTATTCCATTTATATAAAAGTCTAGAAACTGTAAATAAATCTATAAGGAGAGAAAGTAGACTAGTGTTTTCCTGAGTATAAGGTGAACAGCAAGGGGCAGATGGGAGCGATTACTAACAGGCACAAGGAAACTTTTGTGTGATGGATACACTCATTATATTGATTATAGTAATGATTTCATGACTGTGTGGGTATATACATACTGTGTATATACCATATATACTGTGTTGCCATATACATACATATACAAACTTATGTGTGATGGATACACTCATTATATTGATTACAGTAATGATTTCATGACTGTGTGGGTATATACATACTGTGTATATACCATATATACTGTGTTGCCATATACATACATATACATACATATATGTCAAAACTTATTAAACTGTACACTCTAATTCATGCAGTTTATTCTATGTCATTTATAACTTGATAAAGACATATATATAGCAATAAACTTTTGAATAATTAAATCAGTAACAAAATATTCCCCTTCCCATCTATCCCCAACAAAAATGCATTAAATGCAATTCATTACTGGTAGAATTTACCAAAATCTTCAAGGAAGAGATAATTCCTACCTTAAAGAAAATTTTCTAGACAATAGAATAAGAAGGAAAGCTACCAAAATTATTCATGAGGCTAACATCTTTGATATTAAAACCACAGAAAGAAGAACAGTACAGGAATAGAAAAACAGGGGCCAGTCTTATCTATGAGTATAGATTCAAAAATACCCAATAAAGTGAATAATATATTGTGTTCAACACAGTATATATTAAAAACAAAAAACACTCATTAACATTCAATAAAATTCTATATTCTTTCATAAATAAATACATCCATAAATATTTATTTACATGTATTTGTACACACATATATACATATTCATTGCAACCTAAAAACAGTAAGGCAGGTCCCTTACTTGATAAAAGAAATTTATCAAATCCTTAGAGCAAACTTCTTACACACTAATGAAGTATTTAAGCATTCTATTGAAGTTGGGTACAAGACAACTATGTCCATTTACAATACTAATATTCACAAAAGCTGATAAAATTAGGAGCACAAACTCAAGGTAGTATTTCTATTTTAATGTATATCATTGATTTATATTCAAGGTGAAAAAATGACCATTAATGTTGTTAATTTTCTCTTTTATACAAATTGTAAGCTTTTATTCTTATATTTGTATAAAGGCTTTTAATAAAAACCTGTTTGCATATACTCAATAATTATAAAAATTTAAATCAACACTGAGGATAAGCAATTTTTCCCTTTAAAAATAGTTAGTGTAATAATTAAGTTTAAAAATACCATTCTAGAGGGACTATCTATAGTGATATTCTCCAGGTTCCTGTCTTTTCTGTGTTCTGTTCTATATTTGTATCAACATTTAATATTTAATGAATGATTTAGATGAGGGTCTCAGAATCTTATTGGTCACATATATGTAACTTTTAAAGTTGGGAGGGAGAGTTAATGCTGGATGAAAAAATGAGAATTTTAGAAATCTCTTAGCTAGAATACTAAGTTTTAAACTCCACAATGAAAACAGCCAATGTAATTTTTAAATTCTGCATTAGGGTTAAAAGTAATCTAAAAAACTATAATACTTAAATTAAAAGCAGGTCATGTGAAAAGTCTTTTAAATTAGCTGAACATTTGCTCAATGATGACTAATAAGAGTCCAGCATTGTGAAGCGCCAAGAAACCATATCACAAATAAAGCTGAGCATGTTTTAACCAGGGCAAGGAAAAACTTAAAAGTTAATATGCTGTATCTTGTCATATATTTGAAGAACTGTCTTATGAGACTTTTTTAAAACAACATTATAAATATCATTCACAAAAATAAATCTTTGACTCATATGTCTTGAGGCTGAAGGAAATCAAACTGAACCTCATGCATGTCAACCAATGAAATGTTTGTTTTTTTCTTTTATATGCTCAATCAGGATGTGCCATAGATAGATACTAGGCTGACTCTTTTGACTGAATTGAAATATCAATTCATAGAATTTCAGAATTTAAGACCTCATTAATTTTTACCACTTATAATGATTCAGCAGCTACAATGAGACAACCCATGCCATCATTGAAAACTCTTGAGAAAAAGGGGTTCTTATTATTAATGGGGGGAGGGGGAATCTTTCAATATAATAGTCAGTTAAATCAATTCATCAAATAGTAACTTGTTAGTGCCTGATTTTGTGACGAATCAATTCAGTCCACGTGGTCAAAGTACTCACAGGAATCTGTGTTTGTGAGAAAATTCTCCTGGCAACTAGCTGAAGAATTGTTTTCTCTGAACTTAGAGAGCCAGGGAGCACTGGAATAAGAAAGGGAAGGTCACTGGGTAGACCAGAGGGCTGAAAGAGCAGTGTTTCTGGTTTAATGTTGCCAGGTTCATTGCAAAATTTTGTACTGGAAAAGAATGACATGAATTGTACAATTTTTGTCAACTATTCTCATAGCTGATGTCTGTCAAAAAAAGGAAAGAAGATATATGAGGGAACGAGGAGGTGAAAGAATATGCTCTAATTGTCTTATTCTCTAGATTTTTCAAAAGCAGAATAAAGCATTCCTCTCCTAATAAACAAACTTCACTATTCTTATAGGATGTTTTCCCTGGGATTACATAACGAGTACGGCCTAGGCTTTAAGACCCACACATGGACCCCTATGGCCAGTAAATGCATTCATTTCAATGTTTCATTTTCTTGCTGATGCCAGGTGGCTAAGAACAAAGACCATCAACCGACTGAGAGCAAACAATCTACCACCTTTAACTCCCATCACATTAGCTAGATAATAACATTTATTATGTTATTTTTATGATCTTATACACTTTATTATTCCCATTTCATCATATAAAATTGGGACAGTGTACTCTACTTACATTTTGTGTACCTCATTTTTCTAGTTAGATATTATAAATGTTCCCATTTGGATAATAACTAGATTTTGAGGCCTATTGGATGATTTTGACCTTTTCTGTGAACTGATTGTCAGATAGCAGATGAAAGGAGACTGATGTGAAAGAGGACAATTCACTTGATATACAAAAATGGGGGGAGGATTCTTTTTATTAAAGAAAAAAATTGTTCTATTCTTGTACTTGTTTTTACTGTCCAGCAAGCATGCACAGAAACTGTGCAAAACATAAAATCTCTTCAAAACCTCAGTCTCCATTGCCCAAATGACTCTTTAATCTATAAAAAATATTGTAGTTCTAGAAAAATAAAAAAGACTTTAATGGAGAATAAAATACTCCACTTCCCAATGCATGAGGTAGAGTGTAGATGGACTGAGAAAAAAATGTAATAAATCTATGTAATTTGTTCTGCCCTTGGAAGAATCACCCTCTATTGAAAGTTGAAGCTATTAAGTCCCTAAACTCAGAAAGTCCTCAATATTTTTCATCAAAAGCAAACATATGTAAAGGACAAACCAGGATGCTTACATCAAGAGCAGTACCATTTGTTCTTGTTAATTGTATTGCTGATTCCATCAACGTCATTAGGCACCTTCAAAAACACTGTGGCATTGAGCCTGCTTTGTACTCACAAATGACTAAAAGTTAGCTGGGTCAAAAAAAGGCTGAAGGAAGAGGTGGACTGGCTATGCTCAGCTGGACAGAGACAATGGAATGATTCCACAGTTTCAAGATACTGAATATCAACTCTTTTTTTTAAATAATGCAGGTCATTTGGGAATACTTTTCCTAGTCTGGACAAGGGGCTGCTTCTGAACCGCGTCCACTATTCAGTAACCCTGTAGAGCAGGGGTTCTTAATCAGGGATCCATGAGCTTGAATTGAAATTCAATAAAACATATTCTTGTGGGAACGTGTTGGTGCAGATGTGATATATTCATTAAATAATACACAGTATAGTGTGAACTTAATAAGAGGTCCATGGTTTTCACCTGACTGTCAAAGGGGTTGTGGAGCAATAAAGGTTAAGAACCCCTCCTGCAGGGGAAAACCCTTGAGAATAGATGCAATGCTTCTAGCATCTTGCACACCACACAGACTTTGATCCTCTTACTACTTTTACAGGAATATCCTGCTCCAAACAAAACTCTTTCATGGAAGTGGCATGCTTTGGGAAAATTGGCCATCATTTAAAGAGCATATGGAAACTTGGTTTTGTTTTTATCTTTAATGGGATGAGTCTTTTTATAATGAAGTTAACTCTCTCATATTCATCTTCTTAACATTTTTGTTTTGTTTTGTTAACAGTGTTAATTTAAGCCACTATTTATATTTTAGAATGTTATCAAAGCGGAGAATGTGGAGGTGAAATTTAGGATTCAGAATATATGAGTTCTAATTCCATTTCTTTCAACAACTCACTTTGAATACTCAATTTACCTATTGGGCCTCAGTTTTCCCAACTGTCAAATGACAATAAAGTCTCTTTCATCTCCATAATTCTAAGATCTGTAGTGTTAAAAAAAAAACTAAGTGAAAAAAGAAACTGTAACCTCTACTGAGCTGCCACATACACTTGTACAATTATTATCACCTGGGGTCACCGTTCACATTGTAGGCAATTGTCTAGCAGGGGGTGCTAAAGTATCATAGGGAAGACACCATTTTCTAAATGACCATATAGACTAGCACTGAATCTGTCCAACTTTGCTGTTAGACAAAAGGAAAGATTTCATAAACACTTGTACAAGTACAATACACACCATTTCACAGAAAACTAATCATGAAAAGAATCCAATGATATGATATATCTTCTATTTCATGGGAAGAGTTTCCAATGCATGGATCATGAAGATGGTAGTGGTGGCCAGTGTTGACTGAACAGTTCAAGACTTTTTCTGAAATGTCCTGGACTTAGAAAGGCCACTGAGGTTCTTTCACTACACTAACTAGGGTGAAAAGCTTCCCCTAAAAATGATCAGGACTTAATTTCCTGCCAGCTAGGTATATGAGGGCTCAGAGCAGATTAACTAACTCAGAAAAATAAATGAATATGATATTTCTTTGAGCTGCATTTTGTGAGTGAAAATCATACCCGCTGAATATATGAATAATCCACAATGACACACGGATGCCTCGCTTCTGAGTACATTCTTTGGTCCCTGGGAGTCTGAATTAAAGAGTGTGAGGCAAGATGCACCAAAAGCTTTTCATGGTGGAGGCTTTCCCTTTGAGGACATCCCCTACAAATGAGAGAAAGCAAGCTGTAAGTTCATTGAAAAGCTGACTTGTGAGAAACCTTTCTACTTTTGGTCACTAGCACATCAGTCCGACAAAAAAGAGGGGAGAAGGAAATTTGCGCTGCCTGGGTGTCCTACAACTTCCATAGGACTGTTTTCCAAATGTCTATTATGTGAATAAGTCGACTTAATTAAAATGTCCTCCAATGATGCGTAGATCATAGACAGAAAAGGTACCAAAACAAATTCCCTTTCTATGCCCTCTCTTCTCCCATCCTGGAGACCAAACTTTGCCCTTGAACGAGCACAAACACCTCATATCTAAATGACTCATTGTCAGATGCTGGCTCCAAGTCCATTAGATTATCATCATGTCATCTTTGTTTTTGGCAGTTTGAAAGCACCTCTAGCAGCTTTATTTAACACTGTTTTCATACCTAAAAGCTTGAATCTGTAAAACAAACACACAAACATTTATAGACATCTTTATATCACTTCAAATTGTTGTGATTAGTGTACACACTTTGAATATTCTTACTTAAACAACCTCCAGCTGATGTTTAAAAAGTAACACTTTGGAACAAGGCATTCTCCAAATGTTCTATTAAGGATGCTGTTTATTTATATCAGTGTATAGAAAAGTACAGCTGTACAAAACATAAATCAATGTCAAAAGTAAAAGGCATTAAAATTCATAAGGTTCATTTTCCAACATCCAGAGCAAACTGTAGCTGAGAATTTGTCACAGACTTAACATCAGCAATAAAATTATATAACTGCTGATGTCACATTCTTTGAGGTACACTCAAAGGCACCTAAAATTTTATGGCTTAGTTTTGCTTATTTTAAAAATGAACATATATTACTCTTAATTTTGTTTCTTATGATACCTAGAAGACCTGAATATAAAAACAGCATCAGAGGGGAAATAACTTGCAGCTCATATACAGCTTTAGCTTAACATAAAAAAATATATACATATGTATTGTTTTGCTATTGATCTGGAAACCACAGGAACTAGGATTGGTTTAATACCCATTAAGGGAAATTGTTTTTTATAGCAGAATGAAGAGGGGTTATTGCTAAGTGAGGAAGAGCTAAAAGCAAGTCATGCAGCTACTAATATTCATTTACAGTTAGGTAATATTCTGCTTTGGCTTTCATGTTTTTAAAACTGTAGTGTCATTTTTATGAAGGTCTATGATATTTTTTATTCCTGTTTAAATATTCACCTTGTTACAGAGGAAATATATTTGTGTTATTATCTGAAAAGGTTGTTTTCTTATCAGATTCCAGTTTTCTTGAAAGCAAGGTCCACACAGTCACATCTGTATTCTGCATGCCCTCAAGAAACTGGGAGACTTGTTTGCTTTTGTTTTTTAGATGGTAGATTGGTGACATTGAGTGCCGCTACTGTGAAAGCAGAGGCTGAGGTGGATCAGCCCATGTCTGTGTTTCAATGAAGGAATAATAATGCCCATTGCATATGCAGATATTCAGCCCTTACTATGGGCCAGACTTTGTTCTAAGCATGTTGCACATAGAAACTCATTTAAGCCTCTCAGCAGTTCTAGGAGATAGGGATTTTTATGATTCCCATTTTACAGGTGAGGAAGATTACATGGAGATTCTTTTAAAACTTGTTTTTTAATTGAAGTTTATCATTCATAGATGAATATGCATAAATAATAAGTATGTTGCAATAATAAGTATTTGTGAACTTACAGAACAAATATGCATATCATCATACAGGGATCCCATACATTACCCCACCACCAACACATTGCATTGTTGTGAAACAATTCTTACAAACGATGAAAGAGCATCGTCAAACTATTACTACTAACTATAGCCAATATCTTACATTTATTATATCCCCACCCCCACCCCAACCCACCCTGCTCGTAACACCCTGTATCAGTATTATATGCTTGCTATAATTCAT
>JAQZBX010101255.1:0-11265 GCA_029593785.1 Cabassous unicinctus
TATGGCTGGCTGCCCACAGCTGAGGTCCAGGAGACTGTAGATTCTGGAGGGGAAGGCAGGGACCTTGGCAGAGATCAGCTGCTATCTTTGTCACATGGCAGGACACCAGGATCACCAGTACCTGACTTTGGTGAGAAAGCCTCTGTAATGGACATTTCATGACATTGGAACTGTAAGATTTTCCTGTAATAAAATTCCCACTATAAAAGCTAACCCATTTCTGGTACTTTGCATTGGCAGCCCTGTGGCAAACTAAGACACCAAGTCTATGATTTTAAATAAAATATTTTTCTATTCTAGGTTTCTATTTTTTTTTTAAGTTTCTGTTTCTATACTGAGATTCCTATCTATTTCTTTAATGTCTAAACCTTTAACCATAGTAAAAAAAACTTTTTAAAGTTTGTATGTTATGTTGTTACATCTATGAATGGTAAATATGAGTATAGTGGACATTATCATATGCCATCCAAGTCACCTTTAACAACTAAGATTCCTCCAGCTGCAAAGAGAGTTGAAGCCCGGTGGCTTCAACTTTTCACTATCTGAAAATTGTCCTTAGCTGAAGAGAGCAACCTTGCCCAAGTCACACCTTCTCATGAGAGGATGGCAGGGTCATAAAAGTCTGGCCTTCTTTCTGGGTGGGACCAAACAAAATGTGGGATAACTCAAAAGGACCATCCACCACTTGAGCTTACTACATCTGCTGCTCCATTGAAGTTAAACTTCTCCCTCTTCTAATATTGTTTCTTTTATTCTTCACAGGAGTTGTTTCTGAAAGCCTTCCCCAAAAACCTCTTATACTAAAATCTCAGAATCTCAGAGTATGTTTCCTGGGGAATCTGACCTATGACTCTGTCTTCTGCAGGAAATGCCTGCAGTTTTACAGTATGTTTAATCCAATTAAAAATTCAATTGTCTAAATATATGGCATGCCTTCTGATATTTCTTGGGAAATAAATACATTTAATTTCCATATCTCTAATTCCAATTCTATCACTCAATATGTCTGCTCTTGTTTGGAAGATAAAGATGTTATTTATTAGCTTCCTCAAAACCCAATATTTGTGTTTGATTATGTCTTCTTTTGCCCTCACACTTTGTATTAGTTAGTCAAAGGGGTGCTAATGCAAAATACCAGAAATCTGTTGGCTTTTATAAAGGGTATTTATTTGAAGTAGAAGCTTACAGTTACAAAGCCATAAAGAGTAAGTTACTTCCCTCACCAAAGTCTCTTGCCACATGAGCGAGATGGCTGCCGGTCTTTGTGAAGGTTGAGCCTTCTTATTCTTCCTAAGGCTCTGTGGTCCCAGCTTCTTCTGATCTCAGCTGTAGGATAGCATAAGGCTCATCTATTTCCCTGGGGCTTGTTTCTTTCTGGGCTTTCTCAGCTCTTCAGGGCTCTGGTCTCTTCAGCTGCAAACTACCAGTCTAATGGCTTGGCTCTTTCTCCCTGGGGATCCAGCGTCCAAAACTAAACTCTCTATGTTCTCTTTCTCCATGTATTTACTTCCCTGTCTTTGACTGAGCATCCATTTATATAGCCCACAAATGGTGGGGGGCGGGGACTCAAAGCGAGTTACCCAATAGCATGGTCCAATAAAAGCCCTAATCTTGATTTAATAAAGTGAAAGTGAAATCTCTGAATTTAATACAATCTAATATGTCCAGAGGAACAGACCAGTTTACAAACACAATCTAATATCTATTTTTGGAATTTATAAACAATACCAAACTGCTACACACTTGAAGATTAGTGAAGAATATTCTGGATGATATTTACATTTCCTCCCTATTTTGAAGAAATAACTCCACTCTCTTTCTGGCATGCATTGTTTCTGATTTTAGCTGTCAATCTAATTATTGTTCCCTTGTAGGTAATCTTCCAATTCACTAATTTTCTCTTTTTTATATCCATTTTGGAGTTTATTCCAATAATAATATTTTTTATTTCTAGAATTCCCAATTTGTTCATTTGCATATCCATCTGTCCTTTATTAACATATGACCACTTTAGTTCCATAATTCCTTTTCTTTGTATTATATGTGTTATTCCTATGTCTTTGAGGATCTGAAACATACTAGCAAAATTTTCATCTTTGTTATACTCTAATTTTGTGCAGTTATTTGCCTCCAGTTTCCCAACTCTAGTGGGTACTTTTATTCTCCAATACTCAGCAAGATTTCTACCATGGGCCTTCATTTAGTATCTCTTTGATGTCAGCCATTAACTGCTTCCCCCACCTCTGCTGAAGGACAGAAGGGAGGAAGGGAGGAAGGGAGGAAGGGAGGAAGGAAGCCAAAAAGATATCTCTGTATTTCTGTTGCACTATCATTTAGCTTGCTTTTGAGTTCAGCTGTGTCTCTTCAGTGTGAAAAAGCATTTACTATTAAGCATTTGCCACATGTTTATATATAGTAACTATAGAGGGATACGGAAGAAGAGGGTTAATGTTAGAGCACTAATCTTATAGAACTATTTTGATCAGATCAGAAATCTATACAATCTGTTTTCATCCACTTTTAGAAGTCTAATAATTACTGTAATATCATTTCCTTTATCCTGTTATTTCTTGGTACTTTTATGTTCCTTGTTCTTGTTCCAAGGTGGCCATTCACCAACCTGTGCAAAAGTATTAATCAATCAAATGTATGTTGTTAATAGCCTGATGTAACCATCTTCTTAGAATAATTTGCATGCCACCTACTTTGGAGTAGTCTCTATTAAAATGCAAGTAAATATTTGCTGAGGGATTATTTCAAATCTGTGCATAGATTCTATAAATATTTTCATAAACAAATCAATTTTAGCTATTGATTGCCCTAATTTTTGCTCCTTTTTCAGGAAATCTCTGTAAATGACCAGTTCACAAGAATGATAAATATAACTTCTCTGGAGACCATAATACTAGTTTCCATTAGAAAGCATATTATCTTTTTAAATAAATTCTACATGGCAAGCTAAATTATAATCCGTTTTCTTGGTGAGTATAGCATCTGAGCAAGGGTTACTCTTTGGTAGATAAAAATGGAAGATGTTATAAAGTTAGGGTCACCTAATGCATACATTTTCAAAAGTGAAGGAGACCACATACTTCTCCCACTGGACAAGGTACCCTCTGCTCTGGACTTTTCTGGAGATGCACTCAAAAATTCTTGTTTTATGGGCTCCATATTTCTGGACTTCATGATGGCCATTCTCCTTCTGTTAACACAGTGTTCCTTCTAATAGCATATAGTACAATTGACTTTAGAAATGCACAGACATTTATACGGTCTAGAGTATACACTTGGGTCACAATATTTAGAACTTGGGTGTCCCTAAAACTCCAATAATTTAAAGCTTATTACTTATAGTGGCTAACTTTGCAGTTATTTATTAATTTTTATCTGTTTTTATTTTTTAAGTTGTGAGGGTAACTTTGCTGTTTCCTTCAAATATAGGCTACAGATTCCACTCTTTCAAAATATTCAAGGAAATAATTTCATTTAAAAATTTCCCATCCTTAGTTCTTTAACTCTATTTTAAATATGATAGCATACTAATGTTTTAAAATCTGTCATATAAAGTTAATGTTTTAAAGTAATATATTTTAAAATTGTACTACATGTCAAGAAAACATATTATTTTAAAACACAGTATTCTGAGATTATGCCAAATAGATGCATTTGTGGTATTTTCATAGTTTAAACTAGTTATGGACATATTTTAAAGTGCCATTTATTGAGTACTGGCATCTACAAACATTTTTTTGTAGCTTTAAACACATTTCTTACCACAAGCTGAACTCTTCCACCATTAAGTATATCTGGATCTAACTCAGGCAAGAAGTGATTGCTGCATAGCGATAAAAACAGAAAACATATTATAACATAAATGTGGAGGAAAAACATGAAACAAAAGCACAACGGAAAAGTTTGGAAAAAATAAGTCCTTTACAAAATGGAAATAATAGTTTTCTTAAATTAAGTTTCATACAAAGATAAATACAAATTCACAACTTTTTATAGTTATGTTTTTAATTCAATATTATGTAAAATTTAAATTCCTAAATAACACTTTAATAATCTCCTTCTTTGCCAAATAAACACATGCAAAGAGTAAAAGTCTGAAAATACTAATAATGATAGCTAATAAATTATAGAATATTAAATATTTATCTGTATACATTTATCTATATAAATATTTATCTGTATAAATTTTATCCAATATTATCTTTTGAGAAAGATAAAGCATCTTATTTCTTAGATTGCTCTGGTGTATTTAATGCATTATAAAAATGTTCACAATTAACTTTTATTTAAACCTAGAACATTGGTATTTAGCTTTTCAAGAATTTGTTCTTGAAAACATATTTTCCTTAAATTATCATGACCTATTTCTTTGTAAATTATATTTTCAAAAGAGAAGACCTATGAACAATTGCTCATTGCCTCATATGTTTAAATATAACTTACTTAGGAGCAAGGGATTTTATTAAATGTCTAAGCGTATCTAAAATTCATCCCAAAACATCTTACTTATATTTTCACATTATCTATACTTATGCTTTTAAATCCCTGTACTAGATCTTTTATATCTGGTTAATATAGATGGTAAGCCATGGCTTCTATTACATTTGTTTATAGTTCTAAGGATTCTCTCCTATGGACTAAGCTAAATGGATTAGTGTCCAAATAAAATAAATTTTGCTTACATTAATCAGAATATTTAATAAAATAATAAATTCTCAAATGTTCATGGCTTTGTTTCTGCTTTCTATGATCACAATAAAAATGACATACTTATTCAGATTATAAAATATTGTTTCAATTTCACTTTCAAACTTGCTCTCTCATGATTTCCATATTTTTAAAGGAATTACATGGATAGAATTGTCTACATATGAAGGTATCAATACATATACATATGAAAAGAAGTTTCATTTTTACATATTTTGACTTACTGTTAAATTCAGTTTTAACACTAATAATTATAAACTAATAATTATAGTTTTCTGTTTGTCTGTTTGTTACATATGTGAAGTTGTTATTACCCACTCTGGAAATATTTCCCAAGTGTTATCTATATTCAGATCCAATATTGGTTTACATATTGAATTGATACCTAGAAAAGCACATTTCTATACTCTTTTGTGAATATATGTAGCTGAAATGAAAGTCTTGTGAATCTGTGTAAAAATATCATCTTGGGACTTTTATTTCCTTAAAACTTTTGTTCAGTTGTTACATATATAGATGTTTTTTATTACATCAAAAATTATATAAAAATTAATTCAGCATGTATTAGGTGTAAGGCACCTTGCTTGTTAAAAATAAAGTAGTGTCACATTTTTGATTCTCACATTAACCCTGGGAGTTAGATAGATACGATATTATCCCTCTATAAACAAGAGGAAACTGAAGCTTTGAGAAACTGAGAATTAGTTACATGATTGGTAGAGTAAAAGCTACAGGATGGAATTATAATTTTAGCTGCCAAGCTTCTAAATGTAAATAAATGTAAAGAAAATAAAATGTAAAATAAATATGAAACATAAGAAAATGCAGCCTACAATATATATGGTATTTATACAAATTAATAGATATCACGCATTTTTACTTTTTAAAGCAGAATTATTTGTGTGGTTCATTTGTTGGTTTCATGCATAACAGAATTAGAGTTCCTCCCGATTCATTTCAGGGTGGAAAATATAAAGAGTGATTAAATCTATTCTATATAGGAGGCCTTTTATAATCTGGCAACGTGGTGTATTGGCCTTTGGCTATAAAATCATGTTTGTTTTAGCACAATTAACCTAGGTTTCACTTTTCGAGATGTGTTTACAATACAAAAATCTAATTTAGAGGAAATGACCTCACCATTTCATACTTCTGGAACTAGTTGTTCCCTGAACCCCAACCTGTGTGTGAAGCCATTGGTATGTATATTCTCTACTCCTTTCCATTTTTTCATTTGCAGTAGGATCTCTGCAGATAAATTCTTCTTCCTTACCTGGGGAAGAAATATGGAACTGTTAGTTATTTAAAAAAATCAAGCTGTAGCCAGGTAGTTTAGTCTACACTAACAATTTTATTACAAGAAAGAAAAGAAAATGATTAATTCATATAAGCTAAATGATCTGTAAGAAAAATAGTGCCAGTCACTTGCAAATTAAATATTTTTCTTTCTTGAGTTTAAACCCACCTGTTTTGAAAAAGGGAATGTTTTAATGCAGCCACCATTTTATAGGGCTTGCTTTCAAGTTTTTTTATTAAAAAGTCAGAGGGTTGTTTTTTGGTACACAGTAGGATTCTTATAATAAAATTCTTCTAATATAAAAATAATTTTTTATCTTTTCATTATCAAGTTATTTCAGTCTTATCTTAAAGTCTAATTGTTCTTAAACAAGCCTTATCCATATGTAGAATTAGAATCTATAAATTATACTGAGGTTATTCAAAACAGAATTTTAATTTTATATAAAACTAAGGTTGATCTGTGTAAGTTAAAACAATATTTCAAGCTAGGAATATAATATATATCTGGTTCCAGGAAATGTGCTTAAACCACAGCAGCTATTTCAAAGATGGGGGGGCATAATAATGAAGATGGGTGTGGAAAAATATGAAAGATGAGAAATTATACCAGGTAAGAATACAAAGTAATACATATAATAATAACTAAAATATCATTTTTAAAACAAATCAATTTTATTGATACATATTAATAAAGCATACAATTCACCCAAAGTGTACAATTCTATGGTATTTGGTATAATCACATAGTTGTACGTTCATCATTTCAAATATTATTAGAGCATTTTCATTATTTCAATAATAATAATAAACAAAAAACAGAGAAACAAGAAAATTCCTCACCTCTCAGTCTCTTTTCCCCTATTGTACATAGCTGCTATTTCTGGCTATTCTTGGACAATTATTTGTTTAGTAAGTGGTTTTACTGATATATATTCATATACCTTATGATCTGTCCAAAGTGTATAATCAATGGCTTTTAGTATAATCACAATGTTGACATTCATCATCTCAAAAATTCTGGAACAACATCACTACTCCAAAAAGAAAGACTCCATACCCCTTAGCATTTCTTCCCCAGCCCTACATAACCACTAATCTAATTTCATCCTTATGAATTGATTTATATTTACATTTCATATAAATGGAATCATACAATATGTAGCACTCTGTGTCTGGTCTTCTTCACTTAGTATAACTTTTTTGTCTGATATTAACATTTTGGAAAAATCCAATCTTTATATTCAAATGCAAAAATTACTCTCTATATGTTTGTGTGTAGGAAAAAAACAGCAAACTTTGCTGCTAATAAATGCCATGTATTTCAGAGTAATGCTGAAGAACTCTTGTTTTAGAGCTTTCCTCACTGGACTTGATCTTTTAGACAGCTTCTTTCTTGATGCCATCACCATGTTTTAGGAGCTTTTTTAGCTTTGGAGACTACCTCCTGAAAACTGACTAAACTGACAAAAATCTTAAATTTAAAACCTGATATTTAAAATGTCAATTTATTAATTTGAAACATTTTTTTCACCTTAGTTTCATGTACACAGGAAGTCAAATTATATTTGCAAGTTGTTTGGAAAACAAATGAAGTATGGTGCAAGGCCTGTTTTGAATGCTCATTGTGAGTATACATACTTACATATGTATACATAAATTTAGCGTTTGTCATTCTGAATGTGTTGAGGAAGACACATCTACCCTTTCTTTTTTCCCAAAAAGTTATTGCTGTAATTTGTGAAATTGCTTTAGTTTTCAATTTCATACTTCATACTTTCATACTTCAATTTCAAAGAGATAGTGCAGCCAGTTCTTAGGAAACCTATAATTCAGGATCTTTTGTTTCTCTAAACTGTTATTTGGTAAAGGTAAGTTTCTGTCACTTTTCATGCCATCTTATATTTCTAAAATGGCCTCAGCCCTTGCATCCTGAGTTCACACCAACTCTTCCATAGTTGCTATAACTGGAGGAACAATTACTTTACATATGAGGCCTGACCACTGGATCCACGACCTGACACTGTTATGATAAATAGCCTTATAGTTATACAAAACTATAAAACAGACCAAGCAAAGGAGAGATTTGGCCACATTCAGGTCCTACACAGCACTATTCTCTTTTCCAGCAGAGCTCCAGATTCTGATGTGCCTTTCTTGGCTGCACCAGGCCAGGCCCTGGACCTATGAGTACAGCGAGAGAAAATAGTGAGGACTCAGTGACCCTGATTGTCAATTGAGCCTATGACTGGAACCTTACCTACTCTTGATATAAGAGAATTCGGTTGTAACAAATGTATTTTTAGTTAAAAATAAAAATAATCTCTTTCTGTTTTTACAAATTGTGACAGATACTTGCAATAGTCACTTCCAAAAAAACAAAACAAAACTGATTTTGGAAAATTTTCCTCAACTCATTAATAACTCCCCATAAACCCTAAGTGGATTTACTTCAGAACTCAGTTAAAGTTCTAAACAATTCCTGAGTAAAATAGATTTCACTGTAAGGGTCCATTTCATATTAACCATTTTAACCCTAAGGCATTGATTAGTAGGTTGGCATGAACTCAATGTAAGAAACAAGCACAAAAGTGAAGTTGGCTGGATGTACTTGAAGATACTGCAATTCAAATGCTGGAGAAAGTGATTCTGTCTCAGCTAAACCATTTCAGGATTTCTCCTGTCACTAAGAATGAGAAAATAAGATTTACTCTTTGAAATTTGCAGAAGTCCTGCTTTTAGCATCTTGTATAGGAACAATAATGGTGACCTGGATTACTTAATAGATGTTTATCAGTTTCTAGTCAGGCTGCCCATAAATCCTGCCTTTCAGTCTTAGAAGAAGCATCATTCTGTCTTCAGAACACTTCAGGCTTTACCTACTGGACTTTTCTACTTCCTTAGGTCTTGCTTCATCAATTTCCTGTATTATTAACATAAAAAAGAAAAACGCTTCTTTGATCATGCTCTTCCCTAGTTACTACTCTCGACATACTCTCCTTTATTTCAAAAATGACTGACTTATTTTAAACAAATTGTGAAACATTATTATTAAAATAACAAATCCTAATTTACAGAAAAGTAAAAAATCAAAGAAATGAAAATTCACAAATATTCTACCATCTAAAGACAGTCATTGTGTAGCATTTTAGTGCATATCATTGCAGTTGTTTTTGCACAGATATGTTTTGTTTTTAGTTTACATATATGTATTCTACATATCCTACTTTTCAGTTACTATTAGAGTAAATGCAATATATGTAATGAAAATCTCATTTTAAACATACTCTTAATGATTGTATGCTGTAATCTACAAACTTGGTAGATAATAAGGTTTTTTTTAGATAATTTATTGTTTTAATTCACATTTTTCCTTAGTATAGTTCTGCTATGTCACATAATAATAATAGTGCACACATAAATTGTTTCTGAATACCATATTACTTACCAGCTGTTTGACTATAGTGTGAATTTCAAAACAACTATTTTTTCCTCTTGGAAAAATGGTTGTAGATATGACTTTTTCTTTATTAGAGAAGTTGTGGGTTTACAGAACAATCATGCATAAAATATAGGATTCCCATACACCACCCCAACAACAACAAATTGAATTGGTGTGGAACATTTTTACAATTGTTGATAGCACATTTTTATAATTGTACTATTAGTTAAAATCCATGGTTTAACTTATTGTAATGTAGTTCTAAGAACTTTAAAAAATTTTTTATTCTGTTACTTTATATACAATTTGACATTTCCCCTTTTAATCATATTCAGATATGTATTTCTGTGCTATTAATTGCTTTCACAATGTTTTGCTACCATCACCACGATCTATTATCAAAATATTTCCGTTATGTCAAATAGGAACCCCGTGTATTTTAAGCCTCAATTTCCCATTCCCTATCCCCACCTTATCCCCTGGTAACCTATATTCTAGATTCTGAGTCTATAAACTTACCAGTTCTAATTGTTTCAAATTAGTGAGATCATAAAATATTTGTCCTTTTGTGTCTGGCTTATTTCACTTAACATGATGTCTTCAAAATTTATCCATGCTGTTGCATGGTGGAATAATATTCTATTGTGTATATACATATCACATTTTATTTATCCATTCATCAGTTGATGGACACTTGAGTTGCTTCCATCTTTTGTGAATAATATGAATGCTGCTATGAACATTGTATACAAATATCTGTTCAAGTCCCTGCTTTCAATCTTTTGAGTATATACCTAGCAGCGGGATTGCCAGGTCTTCTGGTAGTTCTCTATTTAGCTCTCTGAAGAACTGCCAAATTGTCCACAGCAGCTGCACCATTTTAAGTTGCCACCAGCAATGAACTAGTGTTCCTATTTCTCCTCTTCAACACTTATTTTCTGTTTTTGTTTTTTTTTTCCAATAGCAGCCATTCTAATGGGTTTGAATGGTATCTCGCAGTCTTGATTTGCATTTTCTGGGTGGTTAATGATATTGAGCATTTTTTCGTGTGCTTTCTGGTCATTTATATATCTTCTATGGAATGATGTCTGTTCAAGTCTTTTGCTCATTTTTAAATTGAGTTGTTTTTCTTTTTGTTTTTAAGTTGATGGATTTCTTTATACATTCTGGATATTAATTCATTATCCAACATGTGGTTTCCAAATGTTTTCTCCCATTCTGTAGGTTGTTGTTTTACTCGATAAAGTAAATGATAAAGTCCATTGAGGAGCAAATTTTTAAAATTTTGATGATGTCCCATTTATTTATTTATTCTTTTGTTGCTTGTTCTTTGGGTGTAAAGGCGAAGAAACCATTGCCTAGCACAAGATCCCGAAGATGCTTCTCTACACTTTCTTTGAGGAGTTTTGTAGTTCTAGTTCTTATATTAAGGTCTTTGATTCATTTTGAGTTAATTTTTGTATATGGTGTGAGGTAGGGTTCCTCCTTTTTGCAAATGGAGATCCAGTTTTCCCAGGATCATCTGCTGAAGAGACTATTCTTTCCCAATTGGGTGGTCTTTGCAACCTTGTCAAAAATCAGTTGGTCATGTGAGGGTTGATTTCTGAGCTCTCAATTCTATTCTATTGGTCTATATGTCTATACTGTGCCAATACCATACTGTTCTTATTACTGGGGCTTTGTAGTAAATTTCAAGATTTGGAAGTGTGGGTCCTCCAAACTCATTCTTTTTCAAGATGGCTTTAGCTAGTCAGGGCCCCTTACCCTTCCATATAAATTTGATGATTGGCTTTTCCATTTCTGCAAAG
>JAQZBX010101256.1:0-11277 GCA_029593785.1 Cabassous unicinctus
AACCTGGCCAGGCCTCGCCCTGCTTAAAATCCTCTAATAGCTCTCCAGTGCTTTCCGGGTGAGGTGGAAATTCCTCAGCCTCCCCGGAGCCTTTTTAGAACAAGTCATGGGGTAAATAAAGAAATGCAAGCGAGCTGCCCGCCGAGCACCCAGGGCCTGCCTGCTCTCTGGCCTCGGCGTGCCCCACCCCGTGGGCACCTTCTCGCCAGGGTGTGCCACCAGGTCGCAGCTCCTGACTTTCACTTGTCCAGGCTTTCTGTTCTTAACTGGACAGACGTCTTCACAGCTTAGCTCCGGCCTGCCTCTCGGGGGGCTCGGGACCCCAACCCCCGTAATCTCCTCCAGGACCTGATGTGTGCTGAGAGCTCGGTGGAGGCCGAGGGAGGGAGGAGGGCGGAGGGGCCTTGGCGGGGATTTTCGTTTGAATAAGCAGGAGGCTGAACACACTGATTGAAGAACTCAGATATCCAAAAGAAGACAAGGCGACCGACCCCTCCAGGGAGGCCATGGCTCCAGCCCACTGAGGTTCCAGGAGTCTGTCATTTGGGGACTCTTTTCTTTGAGAATTGCCTTCAGAATTTAGGGCACTTAAAAAAAAGTTACCTAAATTTAGGCCATCTTTGCCCTAAGCAGGTGGTCCTTGCCTTTTGGAGTGGTTGACATTTGTTCACCCCTCGAGCTGGGTGGCGACTGTGGCAGATTGATCTGTTTGGGTCCTATGTTGAAAACGTTAGAAACCATTTCTGGCCAATTTAAGCAGAAGTGGAATTTTCTGGAAGGCTACTGGGGTGGCTGCCAGCACGGAAGGCCAGTCAGAAGAACCCGGCTTTAGGATGGACGGAAGCCGGGCTGCCCACTCGAGGGACCCAGGGACAGGCACACGTGGCCCGTGGTCAGGGCAGCCACTGTATCCCCTGGCCATCACTTGGGCTCCCTGTTGCCTGGACAGGGTCTGATTGGGCCAGGGGCGTGCAGTTACCTTGATGGATGGCCCTGTCAGCATGGCAGGCAGACGAGGGGGCAGGTCCCCATGGGAAAATTGAGATGCCGTCTCCAAAAGACGGGGCCTTAGATACTGAGGCACGAAGAGTGCAAGCCCACCACGTGGGAAACGACCACAAGCTGTTTTGTCAGAGGCTCGTTCTGTGTAAGGAGCTTGATTTTTTTTTTGAAATCCAATGTTTCCTTATAATTCTGTTTGAGAAAATCTGATTATTTTCAAGCCAGGTATTTTACATTATTTAAAAGAGAAGGTGGTATGTTCATTGGTGACTTTGACCCAGAGGCTAATGATTAAGATGTGCACATTCCACGTGCCAACTAATAAGATGCTTCAAACATTTTAAATTGCTCTTTGCAAATATACAGGCCGGGAATTAAGTATATAGGGAGCTGGGATGATGTGAGAGGACAGCGGTACTTTTTGGAGTGGGGGGAGTTGAGTGACAGAGGGCGAGCTTGTGGGCCTCCCAGTACAGGGGGCAGTTGCTGGGCTGAGTGCCTGGACTTCTGGACCACTCTCCCTGTGGATTGTGCTGGGGTGGGGGTCCGGGGGGTCACCTTGGTGCTCGCACCTGGGCTCTTGCCCATGCACCTTGCACCCTTGCTGGTCCCCATGGGGGCACTTTGCCTGCACCCCCTTCCCCTCCCAGCCGTCACGCTGATAGCTTGCTGTCAGCCTATCCATCCCTCCCTGTGTATGCCACCCCTTTTATGTGCATACCTGGCAATAAGAAATGTCCCTGAAACGCTTGTGGAATGAGTGCCTTTCCCAGCCCTGAAGACATACAGAACAGGAGTGCTGCCCCTCCCTGGTGGTGTTACCCCCTCCTGCTCCTTCCTCTGGCTGTTAATTGAGAGGTGGTGGATAAAGTATTGAAGGAGAGCCTTTGAATGAGATGGATATTGTTGCTGCCTCTCGCCAGCTGGGTGCCTTTGGGCAAGTCCTGGGCATTCTGAGCCTGTTTCCTCCTCCCTCACTCCTGAGTAAATGAGCGGCAGTGCACGGACGCGTGGCTGGTTCGCTGTTGTGGCCTGAACGTGACTGCCACTGACCCTGGCGGAGCTCCCTCCATGCTGAGGAGGACCGAGTCTGGGCTGTCTCCTGCCTTTGTGCATCCTGCCCCACCCCATACCCCAGAGACCCAACGAATGCGTGTCGAGGATGTGGGGGTGTGGGCTGTGGAACCCTTTGTCTACTCTGGGAGACATCACTTGCCCGCGACGTTCTGGAAATGAGCCGTGTAGTTGCCCAGCTAAAGAGGGGTTGGGGATGGGGCTTCCATCGGCCGGTTGCTGCAGCGGGATTGAACCGTCCTAATTGGATTGACCGGAAAACTCAGCCATGCAAAGTGCTGCTGATGGACGCGGCAGCAGAAAGCATCCTGGGGCCATGTAGGGGAAAGGCCAGGACCTTCCGCTTGGCTGGAGGATGTTGTGGGCATTGGCAGGGCTCAGCGTTTCCCGATCGTGGTTCCCGCAGACTTGCGGCTGATGCAGCATCGCTGGGGTTTCATTGTCCACTCAGATTGGGGCTTCGATGGCGATGCCTGACGGCGCCAGGCACGGCCAGAGCGCGGCCGGGCAGTTCTGCCCTTAACTTCCAGAGCAATTGGAACTAAGTCCAGCCAGTTTCTGAGCCTACATTAACCTACACTATTTATTTTTTGTTTTCATTATAATTTATTTTAATTCGTGTTGGAGAGACTAATTTTTATCTGGGGGCAGGGGGAGAGGTTACTGTTCTATTAAAATTTTATAAGAATGTGTATTTAGAACAATGAAATTTTGCTTTTCAAAAATACAACATATATTATGAAAACATACATAAAATTCAGCAGAGAGAGAGAGAATAATACAAAGTAGAAATAGTAGTTCAGGCTGAGGTTAAGGTGAGGGCGGCCTCACTCGTCTCCCAGAGTGATGGCTCCCTGCCTGCAGGTGAGGAAGCGGAAGCTCAGCCAGGCGAAGCAGCTGCCCCTGAGATGCGGAAATGGTAAAGCAAGAATTGCGATCCAGCAGCCTCTGTGCTGAGAACTCTGTCCTAGGGAAGGAGGGAAAGGCTGCCCCTTCTCCCCCAGCCGAAAAATGAGTGTTCTGTGCCATTTCTTTGGCTGCATTCAATTCTTCTTGTAACTGTGGCATTTAATCCAAGTAGAAACAGTTTTAAATGTTTATCCTTTTTTGACTGACTGTATCACGAGTCTCAAAACCCAGCACTTGGCAGTGTCTTAGACTCTTCTTTTACCAGTGATCTTTGAATGCTTTTCAAAAAAGCATTAAAGAATTTAAAAAGGAACAAGTAAAATTGGCGAGCACCCCAAATCCCACATCCCCAAAATGACTTCTCCCGAGTTTTTTGGATTGTATTCCCTCTCATCCCAGCGCCTTTCCCCAGTGGCATCATGGGCTTGACTTTGATCCCCTCCTCCTCTGACCCCAGAGCGCGACGGTCCTTCCAGGGCAGCCGTGGCACCGTCACTACGGCCGGCGTGGGGGAGCAGCGCTGGCCTCAGAAAGTCTCCTCGGCTGGGGTTTGCTGCTGGGTGGTGCAGAGAGAGAGGGGAGCACCCAAAGTTTTCAATGTTTTAGGAGGAAAGCAACCCCCAACCCACACGCAAACCAAGAACAAAATAACTGAAAGCTGTTCGTCAGGAACTGTTCATCCTTAGGCTGAACTTCATTTCCAGACTGGGGAGTCTGGTCGGCCGTGCACCCCGCCAGTGCGTGCTGCCCCTGGGCTGCAGGCGCTCCTGTCCTTGGGTCTCATCGACAGCCAGAGCGAGAGGAAGCCGTGGCCAGCTGGCCCCACAGTGCCCTGGACAGCGGAATCCTGAGAGCAGACCTTGACACGGAACCTGCCCAGAATCATGTTAATTCATTCTATTAATTAATTAATCCTCACAGCAACTCCAAGACATAGGTATAATTCCCCATTTATAGCTATGGGAACTCGAGTCTAGGATTAATGAATGATAAACAATTCCCCTTCCCCAAGGAGAAGTTTATAACAAGCACAGAATATATGGAATTATATGTATATTTATGTACACCTAATATGTATATGTTGTATAGGTAGTCAGTGAAAGGAGAAGAAAGAAATATTTTAAACGTTGATTTTTTTTGAGCTAAGTATTCTTTTCTAAAATTTACCAAAAACCTCAAACACATATGAAAGTATGTAGAATAGCGTAACGACCTCCTGTTTCTCTCACCCAGATTTAAAAAGGATTAACCCATGGCCATTTTAGTTTCACCTATATGTTCCACCACGTATCAGTATTATTTTGAAGCAAATTCCAGACACCATAAATATTTTACAATCTATTTCTAAAAGATGAGGATTTTTAAAAAACATGCATAACCATATTACCATTATCCCACTTGAAAAATGAACAATTCCTTAATATCATCAAATCTCCAGTTCAGTGTTCAAATTTCCAATTGTCTTATGAGTATTATAATTTTTTAACAGACTTTATCTTTGTAGAGCAGTTTTACAAAAAATTTTGCAGAAAGTGTTGGGAGTTTCCGTATTATCCCCCCACCTCCATATCCTCTATTAACAGCTTTCCTTAGTGTGGTCCGTTTGTTACAACTGGTGAACTAATACTGATACCTTAGTATCAGCTAAAATCTGTAGTTTACTGTTGGGTCCACTCTGTGTTGTACAGGTCTGTGGGTTTTGACAAACCCACAATGTCATGTATCCACCGTTATGGTATCAAACAGAAGTTTTGCTGTCCTGAAAATGCCCTGGTCCACCTTTTCATCCTTCCCACTCCTCAGCTCCTGGAAGTTGCTTCTCTTTTTTATTTTCTTTTAGTTTTGCCTTTTCCCGATTGTCATATAGTTGGAATCATACAGTACATTTGTTTTTTTCCTTCGGTTTGTCTGTTTTAACCAGGATCCAAATCACGTCTATGCATTGCACTTGGTTGATATTTCTCGTCAGTCTCTCTTCACCTTTGTCCGCGTTTGTTGATGAAGCTGGGTTGTTTGACCTGTAGAATTTCTCCTACTCTTGACTTTATTTTTGGACTGTATCCCTTTGGAGTCATTTAGCATATTCCTTGTCTTCTGAATTTCCTAAATTGGTGGTTATTTGGAGGCTTGTTTAGAGTCCAAGTTCTGTTCTGTTTTGTTTTGTTTCAGCTAGGCTCTTCATGGACTGTGTCTGTCAGGAGGGGCGGACGTGCTGGCTCTCTCTTTGTTGATGTGAGCTGCACTGATGACCAAGGGTGAGACCTGTTAGTGCATTCGAGGTTGCGGATGGTGATTTTCTAACCCTGTCATTCTTTCTGTTGTTTCAAGATGGAATACTTCTAAAAAGAGAAATTCTCTTATCAACCTAGTTATCCTGAAGTGCAGGTCACATAGGGATGCAAGAAACTCCCTTTATTTACCAGTTTTAAAAATGATGCATTTTGATAAACTAGAATCCCCCCAAATGTGACCAATTCATTAAAAAAAAACTTTATGAATTCTTGGAACTAAATAGATTTGATGTATGTAAATTCACTGAAGTTACTTTGATTGATGCTCTTTGGCCAGTGGAAGCCTTTTCAGGAAGGATCTGTGCTCTTTTCCCATGGCACTGGAAGCTTCCTTACTTCCCGATGTTGCAGAAGAGATGAAAGAATGTTCCAGGTTCACCTGGTGCAGTCCTGACTCAGACCGTGCATTGGCCATTTCTCTCCCTGGTTCTTAGTGGTGGGACATGACACGGAGAGACTAAAATCTGGACCCCGGAGATGCTCATTGCTTTGGGGTTGATCATTTCTTTAAGTATTTTTCTGTGGAAAGAGCTCAGAACTGTGTTCATGTGCTTGTGTACGTGTGCTTAAAGATGAAAGTAGCATGGAATCATACTGATCCAAAGTTCAGATCCTAGGGTTTTACTCTGTCTCATCAGTATTAATTACCTCTGTATCTGCTTTCGTCCATGCCAGAAACCCCAGCTGTCAGGGACTCCCGCAGTCTCAGTGATCACCAGAGCCTGGTGAAGGCGACCCCCCCTTTTCTCCGTGTCTTTAGGTCACTTGGGCCATACAGCCCAATTGCTAGGTTTACAGTTGCCTGGAATTGGTCTTCTCGTGGTCATGCTACTGACTGGATCCAGATTTAGGTTCATTACCTTCATTTATTTTCAGCTTTTAGGGATTTTTACAAAGTCATATAATCAGGGAAAATATTTGCCTGGTACCATGTCATATCATCAGAACAAATTCAAAGAAACCAGCGTCTATCTTTGCCATCCTCACCCTGTTTCTTTCCTCCACGTTTCAGTAAGTATTGAAAAAACATATGCTTTGTTCTTTGCTCTTAAATATGAGCAAATCTGCATTTGGATATTCACATATCCTTGTTCTTTGGTAAATGTGGCTTCCTGTGCACTTTTTCATTCTGCTTCCTGGCCCTCACTCTATACAGCGGTCCTACAATATTCTCCACACATAACTGTTCCGTTTATTCCATCCTATTGGTGGCATGTGTCCAGGTTCCTTTTATTTTTTTAAAAAACTATTTGAAAATAGCACTATGTCATTGACATAAGTCTTTCTCCTATTTTTGTCACTGTGTTTGGGGACTAGATTCCCAGGAAATGGGCTTGCATTCCCTTTGCTATGTATGTGGGTGCCAGTTTCCCCACAACAGGGTGTTGTCAGCTTTTGGATTTCTGCCAGTCTGATAGGGTCACGATTTTGGCTTTCGAATGCACTGGCGTGTAATCAGGAGTCTGACCAGAAGAGTCCGTCCTTACACTCTGTGTAGGTCCCGGAGTTGTGCAGGCTCCAAGAAGCCCACGACCTTTCCTCGAGGAGCTTGGGGTCTGGTTCGGGAGGATGAGGCTTCCTGCAGTTCTTTAGCATCAGCGAACACTGCCCCCAAGCCCGCCCGTGCCCGGGAGTTGGAGCTGCACGTGGGTACCCCAGAGGCGGGCCGACGGTGACAGGCAGGTCAGGCTTGGGAGACGCCACTGGATCCGGAAAAGGAGGTCACGGGTCCGCAGCCTTACTGAGGGCAAGCGCAGCGGCTTTGGGGGACAGGTCCAAAGAGTGGCTCGTGCCTGCACGGCGTGAACAGTGCCAAAAAGGACGAGTGCTGGTGAGAAGTCGGGTTGCCCAGCAACGCGCTGCTGACCTCGGCAAGTAGCTTAGCCTCTCTGTGCCTTATGGGACCTTGAGTCTTCGGTTGTTGTCAGTCTTGTGGCCCCCGGGAAGTGTGATGCTGGTGATGAAGAAGGTGATGGAGGCTGTGCTGGTGAAGGTGGCGGTGAGAGTGTGAGGCGGTGGCGCCTGCAGGAGCTGCCCAGGACGACTGAAGGAGGAGAGCTAGGGAGTGGGAAAGGCATCTTGCTGGGAAGGTGGAGGGCAAATGTTTTGTGCTTTTAGGATGGGGAGACTTAGCATGGTGGGTGGATACTGGCCCTGGAGAGGGAGGGGTTGCAGAAACTGGCTGTTGAAGCATGTGCTGAACTCAGTGAGGGTCTAAAGAAGCTGGCTGGCAAGGAAGAGGAGGAATAAGGCTCTGCAGAGAGAGGCATGTGCAGAGGAGGAGGAGGATGTTGGCAGCATTTGTGCCTGAATCTTTTTCCCTGTGAGTGCAGGATCTGGCGGAGCTGCAAAGCTGCAGTTTGTGGTGACGTCCTTCAGTGCTGCTGGAGGCATTTGCCCTGCTTCCCTGGGCAACCTGTGGGTGGAGAGGAGAAAGGTGGACATCTCTGATTTTCTTTGGGATTGGCGGTTGGCAGGGTTGTTGTGACGTGGGAGTGAAGGGGTGAGGGTGTGGGTTTAAGGCATCTTTTCTGTGGCCTTCCCTGTAAACCTGCTGCAGGGCTGCTGCAGGAAGTTCTCGGGAAGAAAGCATTTCCTTCCCATGCTGGCCGGGTGCCTGCACCCTTTGGAGCCGGGTGCTTGCCAGTGCATTTGAGGGGGAGGGCACAGGTTCCCTGCACGCTGGAGTTGAGTGCCTGAGACCAGATCTGGACTTATGGACACTCACTGGAGGCCGCTTCACAGTCCCTGCGCCAGGGTTCGGGCTGTCTGCTGGCTCCGTCCCCAGCTCTGCAGGGAGCCTCGCTGTGATAAGCCAATTTTGAGCAATGTTTAAGTGCACTAAGGAAGGAGCAGCTAATGCTCATGCAGCTGCAGAGCAGATGTGTTAGGGTGGTGTCAGCAGCCAGTTGGGTTCAATGTCCCACTGACCCAAAAGGACCTCGGCAGCTTGTGGACTCGCTCGCTCTCTGTGTCCCTGTTGTCCACTGGGGTTATGGTGCCCATTTCTTCTGAGTTCTGCTGGGAGGTTGAAAGGCGATTCCCGCAGAGCTCTGAGCACAGTTTATACTGAGCACTGCAGCACCGCTTGCGACTGATTCGCATTGTTGACAGTCTTCTCCGTCATTGAGGCCCTGTCGTCACGGGACGTCTTGCTGTACTCGGGTCCCATCGTCAGTAGACCCTGGCGGCAGGAGACCCTGGCGGCAGATGCGACAGACCCTGGTCCCACCGCCGGGACGCCCACGCATGCTGGGGCAGCCGTGGCGAGTCCTGCTGAGAGCGAGCCAGGGTCGTGCCGGGGTGAGTTTGGGGACAGTACAGGATGTGCCCGCCTCCTCCTACCTGGCCATCGGGTTTGGCAGTCAAAGTGGGGTGGTTAGACAGTGTTGTGGGTGGTAAAATATACATTTGTATCCAAAGTTCCTGCACAAGTCTCTTGTCAGTGGTGGGAAGTTTGGAGCCTTTGAGCCAAGAATCTCCAGAGGAGCGGATGCAGATGGGCAATTGCTTGTCATTGCCATTAGGAGACGGAGCCCCGGCGGTGAGCGCCAGCTGCTGCGTGCAAGCCTGCCCTTCTCCCCGCCATGTTCCCCCAAGACCTTCTCCCAAAGGACTAGTTTGACGGTACACAGCATCATCTCCCCCTCTGAGCAAGCCTTCTCAGCGCACGAAGTAGGAACTGTGACAGCTCCTGCTCCCTGCGTGAGGGCAACTGTGCATCCAAGGGGAAGGCTGCCAGCAGACAGCATGCCCCTCTCGCTTTTAGAGCCCTCCTCCTGGACCCCAGCCGAACTGGGGTGGGTGGAGAGGGGGAAACCAGCGTCTCCTTGTGTCAATTCTTGAACATTGCTAACTAGCTGGATATTAAATTCTAGTAAGCTAATTCTGTATGTGAATTCTAGGTAAAACACTTCAGTTGCAAGATAGGATTTTTCATTAAAAAAAGGCTTTAAAATGTATCTCATTCCCTCTTCCTTGGCAGAATGTGAGTGTCATTTTAAAACATCAGGGTTAAATTTCTTAAGGTTAGTAGAGAGGCAAGCATGACATTTTGCAAAGAAAATTGAGACTGATCCCTCTTTCACTTTGTTTCCTTTTTTGGATGGTGACTGTTTAACGTTAAAATTGTATTTTGTGGCAATACCTCCTTTGAAACTCAAGAAGTTGATGTGATCTTAAACCGATGTCCCCATTAGCTGAGAGAGGAACGACCCATCCTTAAAGTGGGGAGACTCAGGCCCTGAGATGTGGGTGGCTCTCTTTCAGGGTCGGGGCCACTTAGCTGGTGAGCCCAAAGGAAAATCTGGGTCTTCCCGGCCACCACGAATCTTTGGACCACCCGTGTGCCCTTGAATGTGTGTCCGTAGAGAAGCTCTGTGCTTTTCTTTTGTTTTTTTAAGGAGGCACTGGGGATTGAACCCAGACCTGGTACATGGGAAGCAGGCACTCAGCCGCTGAGCTACCCCCACTCTGTGTCCCATGCCCTTAATGGGGACATCCTGAGCCGTCTCTACTCAGCTCCTTGTGACAAGGCTTGGACACCACTGTTGCCTTTGCTCATAATTCATCTTTGTTTACTTGGAGACTGCGAATTGGGTTTTTATTCTTGTGGCAAGAAGTAGAATATCCTTCTTGTAATCAGACATTAATCAAACATGAAAAAGATTTCTTTCTAGCAATTCACAGGAGAACAAGCCTGTTGCCAACAAGTTAGGATGACAAAGAATGAATTATTTGGAGAAGGGAAAAAACCCTAAAGATGTAAAAAAAAAAAAAAAAGTCTTAGAAGCAACAGCACTGTTAACGAGACCATCTTGCATAATTTAAAATCAGAGAGGGAGGAAGATGAGGATGTGAGCGACGTGGTGATGTCTCAATGGCCGTCGCAAGGCTAAGGGTGGGATTCAAGGCACTTGAGCTTCGGTTTCAGGCTGAGAACAGTGATGATTTAGAACAAACCCAAAACTTACCCAACATCATTTTTCTCTCAAATGGTAGGCGAATGTGGGTGGATTGTGACCCAGCTTGTCTAGAAAATATATTGGCAGCCTTCCACCGATGGAACCAGTGGAACAAATGCAGCGGCTCTGTTTGGGGAAGGATTTATCGTTAAACTTTTGTTTTTCTTCTCAAATGGAAACACTGTCAAACTTGGAGACTTCCATGAAACTGCATCAAGTGAAAGTGAAACAGTGGCTCTTTTGTGTCAGTTTAGTATTTTGTTTGGCAACAAACAGTGATCAGTAGGATTAGGTGTGGGAAGGGATGGCTGTTGGAAAATCCCCTAGCAACAGGAAATGGTGCCTGGTGTGTGATTATAGGAGGATTCAGGAAGCAGGGCGAGCCCCTGGCAGGGCGTGCTGCTCAGTGGGGCTCTGGGGCGAGTTACGCTTTTAAATCACCTGGAATCAAGTAGTTATTGATGAGTGAGAAAAGTGTCTGGAACACCACCTTCAATGTTGTGGGCTATAAGTGCCAACCTGTTTTTTCAAACAGATTATCACTGTAAACATTGTTCATTGTAGGATCATTCAAAGTAGAGACAAGCAAAAAAAAAACAAAACCCAAAAAACAAAAAAGACTGCCCTGTAACCTAGCATTCCAAGAGGCAGCATTCTTTTTTTTTGTGTATGTCATTTCAAACTTTCCTTGCTTCACACATTTTAGAACAAAGGTAGAGCCTCCTACCCTGTTTTTCACACTCTGCAATATAACTAGAGCATTGTCACCCAGTTATGTCTGTATTTTCGTTTTAAGTGAAGGGATGTTCCGTAATTGAACCACACTTTGCTGGGCATTTCTGGGGCTGCAGTGCAGAGCTTTCTTAGAAGCTGCACTGAGCACTTTTTTGGGTGCCATCTTAGAAGGGTAATTGTTAAAAATTTAATTTTTTTTTGAAATAACTTATTGCATTTGTGCCAGGAATTTTTTACTAGCTTACCCCCCAAAAAGGAGAGTGAATCCTTAAACACATGCACACACACGCATACACGTACAC
>JAQZBX010101257.1:0-11282 GCA_029593785.1 Cabassous unicinctus
CATTTTTTAATCGGATACTTTTTGTTTTTATTGTTGAATTTTATTATCTCCTTATATATCATGGATATTACACCCTTATCAGATATATGATTGCCAAATATTTTCTCCCATTGAGTTGGCTGCCTTTTCAACCTTTTGACAAAGTCCTTTGAGGTACAAAAGTGTTGAATTTTGAGGAGGTCCCATTTATCTATTTTTTCCTTTTTTTGCTCATTCTTTGAGTTTAAGGTTTAAGAAACTACCACCTACCAGAAATCTTGAAGATGTTTTCCTTCATTTTCTTCTAGATTTATGGTTGTTCTTTTTAGATTTAAATCTTTGATTCATTTTGAGTTAATTTTTGTATAAGGTTTGAGAAAGGGGTCTTCTTTCTTTCTTTTGGATATGGCTATCCATTTCTCTCAGCACCATTTGTTGAACAGACTATTCTGGTCCAGCTTAGTGAACTTAACAGCCTTGTCAAAAATCGCTTGACTGTAGGTGTGGTGGTAAATTTCTGAGATCTTGATTCTGTTCCATTGGTCAATCTGTCTGTCCTTATGCTAGTACCATGCTGTTTTTCACACTGTACCTAAGTAATATGCTAATATGCTTTAAAGTCAGGAAGTGAGAGTCCTCCAACTTTGCTCTTCTATTTAAAGACATTTTTTTTTGTTATTCAGGGCCCCTCATCCTTCCAAATAAATTTGATTATTGGCATTTCCATTTCTGCGAAAAAGGCTATTGGGATTTTTACAGGGATTGCTTTGAATCTGTAAATCAATTTGGGTAGAATTGACATGTTAATGATATTTAGTCTTCCAATCCATGAACACAGAATGTCCTTCCATTTATTTAAGTCTTCTTCACTTTCTTTGGCAATGTTTTGTAGTTTTCTGAATACAGGTCTTTTATGTACTTGGTTAAGTTTATTCCTAAATATTTTATTGTTTTAGTCACTGTTATACATGGAATTTTTTTTTCTGATTTCCTCCTTAGACTGCACATCAGTAGTTTATAGAAATGCTATTGATTTTTGCATATTAACCTTGTATCCTGCCACTTTGCTGAACGCGTTTATTAATTCTAGTAGCTTTGTTTTGGATTTATCAAGATTTTCTAGATATAGGATCATGTCATCAGCAATAGTGAAAGTTTTACTTCTTCCTTTTCTATTTTCTATCTTTGTCTAGCCTAATTGCTCTAGCTAGAATCTCAAGCACAATGTTGAATAACGAAGATGACAGCAGTCATCCTTGTCTTGTTCCTGATCTCAGTGATTAAGCTTTCAGTCTTTCACCATTGAGTACTATGCTAGCTGTAGATTTATCATACATGTGCTTCATCATATTGAGAAAGCTTGTTTCTATTCCTATCTTTTGGAGTGTTTTTTTAAACAATGGGTGTTATAATTTGTCAAATGCCCTTTCAGCATCAATTGAGAAGATCATGTGATTTTTCTTCTTCAATTTACTAACATGGTTTATTACACTAGTTAATTTTCTTGTGTTGAACCAACCTTGCATATCTGGGATAAAACTCACTTGATCACGGTGTTTAATTCTTTTAATGTGTTTTTCGATTCTGTTTGCAAGTATGTTGTTGGGGATTTTTGCATCTTATTCATTAGAGATATTGGTCTGTAATTTTCTTTTTTTATAGTATCTTTATCTGGTTTTGGCATTAAGGTGATTGTGGCTTCATAGAATGAGTTTGGTACCATTCCTTCTTGTTCGAGTTTTTGGAAGAGCTTAAGCAAATTCAGTAATAATTCATCTTTGAATGATTGGTAGAATTCATTTGTGAAGCTGAAGCCAGCTGGTCTCGGGCATTTCATCTTTGGGAGGTTTTTGATGACTGTTTCAATCTCTTCACTTGTGATTGGTTTGTTGAGGTCTTCATTTCTTCTAAAGTCAGTGTAGGTGGTTCAAGTGTTTCCAGTAATTTGTCCATCTCTTCTACATTTTCTAGTTTTTTGGTATACAGTTGTTCATAGTATCCTCTTCTGACCTCTCTTATTTCTATGAGGCCAGGGGTAATGTACCCTCCCTCATTTCTTATTTTATTTATTTGTGTTTTCTCTCTTTTTTCTTTGTCAGTCTAGCTAAGGGTATGTCTATTATGTTGATCTTCTCAAAGAACGAGCTTTTGGTTTTGTTCATTCTCTCTATTGTGTTTTTGTTCTTGATGTCATTTATTTCTTCTCTGATCTTTACTATTCCTTTCCTTCAGCTTAGTTTGGGATTTGTTTGTTGTTCTTTTTCTATTTCTTCTCTTTAAATGTAAGCATTGAGGGCTATAAATTACCCTCTCAGCACAGCCTTTGTGGTATTCCAGAGGTTTTGAAATGTCGTGTATCATTTTCATTCATCTCAAGATATTTGCTGAATTCTCTTGTAATTTCTTCTTTGATCCACTGATTGTTTAAAAGTGTGTTGTTTAATCTCCATGTATTTATGAATTTCCCCTTTTCTGTCCATTATTGATTTCCACCTTCATTCTGTTATGATCAGAGAAACTGTTTTGTATAATTTCAATCATTTTAAATTTATTGAGACTTGTCTATATAAAGTCTATATTGGAGAAGGATCCATGAGCCCTTGAAAAGAAATGTTTACCTTGCTGTTTTGGGGTGCAATGATCTATAGATGTCTGTTAGGTCTAGTTCATTTGTCATATTATTCAAATTCTATGTTTCTTTATTTATCCTCTGTCTAGATGTTCTATGCAATAATGACAGTGATGTATTTAAGTCTCCAACTACTATTGTAGAGACATGTATTTCTCCCTTCAGCTTTGCTGGTGTGTGTCTCATGTATCTTGGAGGACTCAGGTTAGGTGCATAACTATTTAGTAGAGTTATTTCTTCTTGGTGAATTGTCCCTTTTATTAATATATAATAATCTACTTCATCCCTTATAACCATTTTGCATTTAAAATCTTTTTTTTTTCTGATATTAGTATCACTACTCTAGCTCTTTTTTGGTTACTATTTGCATGGAATATCTATTTTCCAACCCTTCAATTTTAATGCGGTTGTGTCCTTACATCTGAGGTGAGTCTCTTGTAGACAACTTATAGATAGCTCATATTTTTTAATCCATTCTATCAGTTGGTGTCTTTCAATTGGGTAGTGCAAGCCATTAACATTCAATGTTATAACTGTAAAGGCATTACTTACTTCGTCCATTTTACTTTTGGATTTTTGTTGCCATATCATACTATAGTCTAATCTGACGACATGTTCCCACAATTCCAACACAACTCATTTTTGAATGCTAATCTTGTAGCCTGCAGCTTTGTTGAATTTATTTGTACTAGTATTTTTCTTGTGAATTCTTTTGGAATTTCTATAAAAAAGATCATAGAATCTGAAAATGGAGATTGTTGTACTACTTTCTTTCAAATTTGCATGCCATTTGTTTCATTTTGTCAAATTTCTCTGACAAGGAAACCCAGTACAATATTGAGTAGTAGAGGTGAAAACAGGCATTCATGTATTGTACTGGAACTCAGGGAGGGAGAATGCTTTTAGTCGTTAACCATTGAGTACAATTGCAACTAAAGATTTCTCCATATTTATTCATTACCATATTAAAGAAGTTACTGTCTATTGCTATTTTTTGCGTTTTAATCATAAAAATATGTTGGATTTTGACAAATGTCTTTTCTGCATACACCCAAATGATCATGTGATGTTTATACTTCATTCTGTTATTGTGTTGTATTACATTGATTGATTTTCTTAAGTGGGACTACTCTTGAATTCCTAGTTAAATAAGACTTGGTTATTGTGTTCAATTCCCTTAATATACTGTTGTGTTGATTTGTTATTGTTTTACTGAGGATTTTTTCATCTATATTCATAACAGATATCAGTCAGTAGTTTTTGTTTCTTGTCATGTACTTATCTGGCTTTGGTATTAGGATAACACTGGCTTCATAGAATGAGGTAGGAAATTTCACCTGTCTTAAAATTGTTTTTAAAAGTTTGTGAAGAATAATTGTAGCATTCACCACTGATACAATCTGGCCCTAGACTTTTCTTTCTTGGGAGGATTGTTATTACAGATATAATCTCCTTACTTTCATTGGTCTTCAAAGATCTTCTATATCAACTTGAATCAGTTCATGTAAGTTGATGTTTCTAAACATTTCCTCTAGATTATTTTGTGAGCATATTCATAATATTGAGTTATAATTCTTTTAATTTATGCAAGATAAATAGTAATCCCCCTTTCATTTTGTCTTTTAGTTATTTGCATCTTGTGTCTTTTTGTCAGTCTAGATAAAATTTTGTCAATTTTATTGTTCCTTTCAAAGAAGTCACTTTTGATTACATTCACTCTCTCAATTGTTTTTCATTGTCAATTTCATTTTTATCTGCTAAAATCTTTATTAGTTCTTTCCTTCCACTAACTTTACATTTAGTTTGCTCTTCTTTTTTTTCCTAGTTCCTCCAGGTATGATGTTAGGTTATTGATTTGAAATATCTCTTCTTTTGTAATGTAGGCATTCATAGTTATAAAAACCGCTCTGAGCACTGCCGTTGCTTCATTCCATAAATTTTCACGTGTTGTGTTTTTGTTTCCATTCATCTCAATGTATTACTTAATTTCCCTTTTGATTTCTTCTTTGACACATTGGATGTTTAGACTTCCACATGTTTGTGAATTTTCCAGTTTCTCTTCTGTTATTGATTCCTAGCTATATTCCATGGTAGATGGAGAAGATGGTTAGTATAATTTCAATATTTTTAAATTTCTTGAGAAATATGTTTTTGCCTAACATGTGATCTATCCTTGAGAATAATAAACATGCCCTCAATTATGAGGTGTATTCTGCTGTTTTTGGGTGACATGTTCTTTATTTGTTCATTCTAGTTCATTTATACTATAGTTCCAATCATCTCTTTCCTTGTTGATCTTACATATTCTATCCTGTATTAAAATGGTATATTGACGTCTCCAATAATTACTGTACAGCTATCTCTTTCTCACTTCAAATATTTAATATTTGTGTATTATATTTTGGGACTTTGCTATTCCATGCCTACATATTTGTAATTGTTTTATGATCTTGGTTGTATGAACCTTTTATTAAAATATACCGTGCTTCTTTGTCTCCTAACAATTTTTGACATAAAATCTATTTTATCTGATATTAGTATAGTCATCTCAGATCTTGCTTTGTTCCTATATGCATGGAATAGAATTTTCCATCCTTTCACTTTCATGCTGTTTGTGTGTTTGTATAGATGTGAGGTTTCTTGTAATATGTAGTTGGATCATAGTTTTGTATCTGTTCTGTCAATTTGTGTCTTTTATTTGTAGGGTTTCTTCATTTACATCAAGGTAATTACTAAAAAGGCAAGATTTATTTTGCCATTTGTCCTTTGTTTCTTGTATGTGTTTGTGATAGTCTGAATTTTTTGAATCCCAGAAAAATATTATGTTCTTCAACTAACCAATTCCTATGGGCATAGGGCCCTTTGCACTGAATTCAGTTAGGGGGGTCTTTGATTAGATTACTTGATAGGATTGATTTGGGGCTTTTGATTGGATTATATGAGAGAGGACTGAGCCATCCTGGGTCTCTGTCTTCTTGCTGGGTCTGATATAAATTAAAACACAGAGAGACACACAAGAAAAGGGAGCTCTGCCACGTAAGAGAGGAGTCAAGGATTGCTAGAAGCCAAAGCTTAAACACAAAGCTCCCAAGAGGTTAAACCCATGGATAAGCTTAAGGCTGAAGGAACAAGCCTTATGTTGGTTGCCCACAGCTAAGCTCTGGGAAATGGTAGATTCTGGAGGGAAAGGCAGGGACCTCAGCAGAGATTGGTGGCCATGTTGCTTCACCACATGGCAGGACACCAGGATCACCAGTAGCTGAATTTGGTGAGAAAGCATCTCTGCTGATGCTCTGATTTAGGTATTCCATAGCCTGGGAACTGTAATTTTTACCCAAAATGGAATTCTCATTATAAAAGCCAACCCATTTCTGGTACTTAGCATTGGAAGCTCAGTGGTAAATGAAGACAATGTTATAGCCTTTTTCTCCCTCTTTTCCCCACTGCCCCTTCTTTTGTGTATGGTTGATAATTTGTGGTAAAACAGATTGATATCTTCTCATTTCCTTTAATGTTTTTATTTTAGACAATTTACTTTTGGTTTACCATCAAGTTTATATTTAACATTCTAAATCTATAACAATCTACTTTGAAATGATACTATTTTATCTTCATAAACATAAAAATTCTGTTTCTATATCCCTCTGTTCCCCATCTTTAAGATGTTCTTGTCATACCTTAACTCTCTCTCTCTATATATATATATACATTTTTAAACTTATTATTTATTTCAATGATACAAGTTACTCAATAAACACAAGATAATAGCTACAATAACAATAAATCTGCCTCGGTCAATGGTTACACTCCCCACCCCTAACCTCTCATTTTTCTAAATTCCTCAAACTTGAAGGGGTTGGCATGAGGTCTGCTCTGAATGCTTCAAGCAGAGAAGGTACTTAGATATTATGGTACAGATGAATGGACTTGTGTTTTTGCAGTTGAAGATACTCCTTTTGTTTGGGAGTATCTCTTCATTTTGTTAGTTGTCCAGGACAGGCCTGAAGAACTGGAAAATAGGATTATATCTTCTGGTTTCAACCAGCATATGAACCATGAGAAGACTTTCAGTCTCTGAGAAATACACTTAGCAGGTAAATTGAAAATTGAGTTCAGATAAAAGGAGTAGAAGAATCATGATTATGGGATTTATAAATGAGTATAACTATGTACATCAGTTTGATGTTATTTATAAATATCTATTCAAAAATAGATATATGATTGTGTTTGTGAATTGCTCTGTTCCTCTGGGCATATTTGATTGGACTGGATTCAGAGGTTTCACTTTTTCTTGACTAAATAATGATTAAGGATTTGATTGGGCCAGGTCAGTAGGACACTGAGTCCCTGCCCCCTTGGTGGATGGGAACTCACAGAGAAAATGGCATGGCAGAAGAGAAAGTTAAGAGTTTTGATCCTGGAGCCCTGGAAGTAAACACAGAGAAGCAGATACTTGAAGAAGGAAAGAAGGCTCCATAGACATGGCAAAGGCAGAGGGCAGTGACAGAGCCTGATAGTTTACAGCTGACCTTATGGAGAGACCAGAGCAGCTGAGCCCAGAGAGAAATGAGCCCCAGGAAAGAGACAAAACTTTATCCCAGCCTACAGCTGATATTGGAAGAAGCTGGGACCACAGAACCTTAAGAGGAAGAGGAAGATTGAACACTTGCAGATATCAGTGGCCATCTTGCTCTAACACATGGCAACAGACTTTGGTGAGGGAAGTAACTTATGCTTTATGGCCTGGTAAACTGTAAGCTTCTACCCCAAATAAATACCCTGTATAAAAGCCAATGCATTTCTGGTACTTCGCATCAGCACCCCTTTGGCTGACTAATACACTATTGGGGAACTAAATTTTCATATAGCCCAGGATGGGGTGTTGATTTCATGATACTATGTGGCTTGCCTATGGTGTCCAGACATCTCTAGGGACCTCAGGAGAACTTTTGTTTAAAGCTTTGTTTACTATTACAGTGTGTGAAGTCTGGCTGATATCAGCATAAACATAACCTCCAGAATGACCTCCCAAGTCACTTTAAAATCTCTTAGCCATAAAAACTCTATTTTATTTAATATTTCCCTCTTTTGGTCAAGGTCTTTCTGCAAATGAATCACTGATTAACGTATGGTAACAATCCCTCATTGCTGGGGAAGTTCATCCCTGAGAGTCATGTCCCATGTTGGGGGGGAAGGCTGTAAGTTTATTTTCAGAGTTTGGCTTAAAGACAGGCCACATTTTGGTAACAAGGAGATTTTCAGGAGGCAAATATTAAGCATTAATTAAACAGACCAATCCAGAGCTTTTTGTCATCTTATTTGAGAATGTAGCAGGAGTACCACAGAAGGAAAGTAATATTTCATTAGCTACTGTGTGGGCCTCTATCTATCCAGAAAATATACTTATGGAAATCAAGATACGTTTATATCCCATAGAAGTATTAAGTTATATAAATTTCAAGCTATTTAAAAGACCCTTTCTGTCGGGACACCTGACAGTGTCCCAACATCACTTTTCTGCCAAGGTTATGATAATTGACAAGTAGAACTTAAATTATAAACTTGCCTTGATTCTCCTATGAAGTTCTTCACGTGTGCTTTCAGAGAAGACTCAGAGTAAAACAGCATAACTGACAAGAAAATTTGGTCATGTCTGTGGTGTATAGCATTTTTCTAAGAATAAAATATGCAACATTACCATATTCCCAACCATTTGTTTTAGTTAGAGAAGTGTGGGTTTACACAAGAGTTATTCATAACATACAGGATTCTCATGTCACCCCAACACCAATACCTTGCATTGTTGTGGAACATTTGTTACAGATGATGAAAGAACATCAACATATTACTGCTAACTATAATCCATAGTTTAAAATTGGTGTATTTTTCCCATAAGCCACCATTTTCTTATCATCATATATTAGTAGTTCTGTACTAATTCAGAACTAATCATGAATTAGTTCTCATATTTGTACTGTTAACCACAGTCCAACATCCACCAAGGGGATCACTATGTTCTATAGCCCCATGCCTTATACAATCCAACCAATGTGCACACTCAGTAGCTCTCAGTTTTACCACATAGTTGTGCTGTCATCAACCCAGTCAATTTTATGTTTACATAGTTCCAAGAGGAAAATTCCCATACCTCCTTATTTGCCCCTGTTGTTGACCCTCTGAATTGATAAAGTACCATCTATGCCATTGCTGTTAAAATATTACAGTATTACTATTAACCATAGAACATAAGTTACATTAGTTGTATTTTCCCATGTATCGTATTTGTAAACCCTTGTAATATTGATAAACATTTGTCCTAGTTCATAGAACATTCTTGAATTTGTACTATTAATCACAATCTTCATCCACCAAGTTCTCTATGTTTTAAAGTCCCTAGATTAGCTTTCTTTCAATTGACATTTACATCTCTAGATTACCCCTTTCAACAACCATCACCTTAATACACAAGCAGTGTTAGTTATACTCATTATAATGTGTTACCATTGACTCTATCAGCTTCCACACATTTACAATTAAACTTATTAAAAATTTGACAGACATTAAGCATCAACTCTTGTTTCTTAACCTTCTTTCTATCTCTTAGTAATGTATGCTCTAGAGTTTAACTCCATGTGCTTACTCAGTATATACAGTTTATATTAGTGAATCCATGCAATATTTGCCCTTTTGTAACTGACTTATTTCATTCAACATGATGGCCTCAAGGTTCATCCATGTTATCATAGGCATCCTGACTTTATTTCTTCTGATAGCTGAATAGAATTCCACTGTATATATACTGTACCACATTTTGCTTATCCATTCTTCAGTTGATGGATGCTTGGGTTGTTTCCATCATTTAGCAATTCTGAATACTGCTGCTATGGAAACCAGTGTGCAAATGTCTGCTTGAGTCATTGCTTTCAGTTCTTCTGAATATATTCTTAGAGGTGGGATTGCTGGATCATATGACACTTCTATATTTAGCTTCCTGAGGAAATGCAAAACTGTCCTTCACAAAGGCTGCACCATATTTCATTCCTATCAACAGTGGAAGAGTATTCCTATTTCTCAATATCCCCTCTGGCACTTATAGTTTTGTTTTTAGAAATGTCTATTCTATAATGCATGAGATTATATCTCATAGTTTTGATCTGCATTTCCCTAATAGCTCTTGATATTAAGCATCTTTTCATTAGCTTTTGGCCATTTGTGTGAAACAGAATGATCATTTGAATGAAACAGATTGATACATTCTCAGCTCCTTTTCTGTTTTTATTTCAGATACTTTATTTGTGGTTTACCTATGGGTTTATATTTAACATCCTAAATCTATAACAAATTAGTTTGAAATGATACCTGACTCTCTTCAGTAACATAAAAAAATCTCTGTTTATATATACCTCTGTTCCCATTCTTTAGGTTGTTCTTGTTATATAATATCTTTTTATATGTTGCTTACCCAATCAAATAGAAATATAAATAAGATTATTTCTTATGTAACTGCATTCTATGTCATGTCAGAAATAAAAATTAGAGTTATCATGAATAAAGTTATACTGACATTTGTATTTACCGTGCACTTCGCTTTACCAAATTTCTTTCTTTCATTATAGAGCTTAAAGTTGCTATCTACTGTACATTCCTTTCCTCCTAAACAATTCTCTTTAGCATTTCTCTTAGGGTAGATCTAGTGGTGGTGAACTCCCTCAACTTTCTTTATATGACAACATCTTAAACTTTGCATCTTTTTTTCTCCATTTTCTTATCTTTTTAAGTAATTTCTTTCCTTTACAATGTGTTGTCACACACATGTATACACACACATACGCAAGTTGAGATGAGCAGGGAAACGGATAGCCTACAGTTTTTGTTTTGTTTTACAAAATTCAGAGATTACATTTATACTTTTCAGTCATTACACAATGTTCAGACATGATCCATATAATGATTTGTGCTCCCCAAATGGTTAAACAATGAGGATTTTCTGTGAAGGGGTATACATAAAAGCTTTTTAGAAGCAAAGTCCTGCTTTCTCCAAAAACCAGTCTCTAGTATACATTTTGTGTTTACATATAGTTCTTGAGAATACTACAATAGCATTGCATAAGTTCATTCTGTAAAAAGATCTGAAAAATAATTTCAAGAGTCTCTACATATTGCATTGTATTCTCAGATAAAAATCCTAAGTTAAAAAATATAACTTTATTTTATTTAAAACTTCATACTTATGTCAGATATCAGAAGAGACTATATAGAAATGTAAACAGTGCTTAGGGGAACTTTTTTTGGTCAAATTTTAATATTAAATAAAATTTTAATAATAAATAAAAACTTAAAAAATCTCAATGACATACAAAACAGACACTGTTATCAAGGATTTTCTATCCTTGGGTTAGAGTTCAAAGGAGGAAATAATCTGCATGCAAATGACCCAGCATCTAGTAATCCTAATTTGAGCAAATCATTTCAATCAGTCAGGCAAAGGATCTTTGGAGAAAAGATAAAATAGCTTTTTCCCCATGTTACCCTAAAGTGTCATCCATGGTTAAAGCCAGACCTATGCCCTGAGTCTGACTTTTCTGGAGCCAGTTGAGGTTGATTAACAAAGTTGCCCAATATATTCATATAGGAGAACTATTTAGGCCCTAGTGTATCTAGCTGTAATGTGTGC
>JAQZBX010101258.1:0-11277 GCA_029593785.1 Cabassous unicinctus
TTACACTCAGCCATTCAGGAATCTCCTTGACCTGACAACCCCAGGGACATCTTCCCTGGATTTCCAAGGCACTTCCTGTGTTTCTCCTCCATTCTGAATTCCAATCACTTGGATCCAGGGAGACCCTGACTCTCCTTGTACATCTGTGTGCAGCTCTGTATATATCTACTTTGTAGAACTCTATTCATCTTCACTAAACCCACTTAATCTTCCAGTCATACCATTTTTCCTCTCAGCTCTCCTGTTGTTCCTGGTTCTCTCCTCACTAATATACACCAGTCTTCATCTTCACAGACCCGCATGTGCATCTGTGGCCTCTCTGTTCCCCTTTCTCCAATGGTGAAGGTAAGGAAGGGAGGCACTTGTACAACTCAAAACTTTTATAAAAGAAACCATCTCTATTGTGACACAATGAACAGCCAAGGGACCCATGGGACAGTTTCACTCCTGAGGAGCTGAGTAGAGTATTAAGACTGACCTGGTGGAATGGGGGGCAAATAAGGGGACCTGGCCAGACCCTAAGGCAGGCAGGTGGCAGAGCAGTAGGAAGGCAGGAGCTGCCCTTAATGGTCTCAGGTGAGCAATTCACTCACAGCTGTACAAGGACTTCACCACCACGGTATGCTCAAAGCACATTCCTGAGGGCATTGGGGTGATCAGAGGTGGGAGCAGCCATCTGCAATGCCTGGTGTCCCCTCACAGGGCTCATGGGGCCTAAGCTGAGTCCTCCCCCACCCCTGAGCCCACACATCCCTGCCCCACCCCATACCCCTGCTTCTCCTCACACAGGGGTGCTTGACCAGGGCCCACTGTGAAGATAAGAGAGCTGGGGGAACTCATTTGCATGAATGGACCCTCACTTCTCTCAGAGTATGAAGAGGGCCTGGAGGAGACTGTGAGGAAGCTCCACATCAGCTGTGGGGCCCCAGAAGACAGGACCCAGGGACATTCTACAGCATGGTCCTGTCCTCTCTCCTCCTCACCCACCTGGCTCACTGTACAGGTGACGGAATGTGGGAAAAAGGGGAAAGACAGTGGGGATCCACCTGGGCCCCTGCTTTCTCCGCTTGTCTCTAGAACCCAGAATCACCCTCTCTGTGTCTCTCCCACTTCCCGGGTCCTGTGCACAGTCTGTGCTGACTCAGCAGGTCTCAGCTTCTGGGACTCTAGGCCAGAGGTCACCATCTCCTGCTCTGGAAGCAGCACCAACATGGGGGGAGGCTACTATATACAGTGGTACCAACAGCTCCCAGGGCCGGCCCCCAAACTCCTCTTCTATGATAATACCAAATGACCTTCAGAGGTCCCTGATCACTTCTCAGGCTCCAGGTCTGGCATCTCAGCCTCCCTGAGCATCACTGGGCTCCAGGCTGAGAACAAGGCTGATTATTACTGCTCATCAAGGGACAGTAGCCTCAGTGCTCACACAGTGCTCCAGACACATGGGGAACTGAGACAAAAACTTGGTCCTGGCCCTGTCAGGCTGGTCACCCCTCTGACAGCCTGTGATAGACACCAGAGGAATGTGACAGTGGCTGTTCCTAAGTGTCAGGGCTCCAGGGTCTATCACGTAGAGCACAGACAACTTTAAATGTTTGGTGACAATGGCTCCTTCTCATTTTTTAAGCAGCTTTGAGATGTGACTTTCAATCCGTAACGTTCCCCAGTTTACAGTGTACAATGGAGTGGTGCTTAGTGTATTTAAGGATTGGTACAGCTGTCATCATAACATAATTTTAGGACAGTTTGTTCACCCCCACACTTGCCATCCCTATTTTTACCAGCCCCAGCCATCCTCTTCCCATATATAGGTAATCAAAATTCTACTTTCAGGTTATTTGCCTATTCTGGACCTTTCATATAAATGCACTTACGTAGTGTGGAAACCTTAGAGACTGGCTTCTTTTTTAAAAACGCTTTTCTTTTTTTTTTTTTTAGGAGGCACTGGGAATTGAACCCGGGACCTCGTACATGCAAAGCAGGCACTCAACCCCTAAGCTACACCTGCTCCCCAGTGACTGGCTTCTTTCAATTCATTTCTTTACATTATTTATTTTTGAGGCGCATCTATATCATAGCAAAAGTCAGTAATCCATTAATTTTTTAACAAATCAATTTTATTGATACATATTAATAAGGCATAAATCCATCCAAAGTGTACAATCAGTGGTATTCAGTGTAATCACATAGTTGTGCATTCATCATTCTTAGAGCACTTTCATCATTCCAATCATCATAATAATAAACAAAAAACAAAGCAATCAAAACTCATCACCTCTCAATCTCTCTATGCTTCCCCTGCTGTACATAGCTGCTATTTTTTCCTCTAGTATATTTGTATTTATATTTTGTAAAAACAATCTAATATATGCAATATTACCCATATTAGTGTTTTACACAAGGTCTCACTCTCCTATAAGGTCCCACGTTACAGTTTTTAGCTTTCCTTCTAATAATACACATGACCTTAGACTTTCCCTTTCAATCACTGGCATACCCATATAACAGCTCCGCTAGTTACCAACACCATGATGTGCTTTCGCCATTTCTAATCATTTCCAAAGATTTACAAAGAATCTTTTTACTGATTCTGCACACCTTAACCCTCAGCTTTACATTCTTTACCCTCATTCTATTTTCTGGTGACCTATATTCTAATTATTAATTCCATGAGTTTACGTAATATATTAGTTCATAATAGCACACTCATATGGTATTTGTCCTTTTGTGTCTGACTTGCTTCACACAACACAATGTCCCCCAGGTTCATCCATGTTGTCATATGCTTCACAACTTCATTTCTTCTTACTGCTGCATAATATTCCATTGTGTGCATACACCACAATTTGTTTATCCGCTAATCATTCACCAGTTGATGGAACAGTTTTAGACTTTTTGTAAAAATCAGAAGATAGTAAAGAGAATTCCCATGTTCCCTGAACCCATTTTTTCCTATTATCAACACCTTACATTAGTTGGTATATTTGCTAAAATTAATGAACCAATATTGATACATTATTATTCATTAAAGTCCTTATGCAGATTTCCTTACTTTCTACCTAATGTCTTTCCTCTGTTCCAGGATCCCATAGCAAACACCACCTGACATTTACCAATCACGTCCCTTCGTCCCCTTTGGCCTGTGTTGCTTTCTCAAATTTCCTTGTTTAAGAAGCTTGAAATACTGAGGAGGCAGGCCAGGTATTTTGGAGGCTGCAACACTATTGGAATTTGCTGGATGTTTTTCTCCTGGTACATTTTGGAAGGAGGTCTCTATGCACAGCCCGCAGTGATGCTCCAGTGCCTTGACGTAGCTCTAGCTACAGAAAATGCTTGGACTTCTGCCCAGGAGATTTTTTTCCTCCCTTATTAATTAATTAATTTATGTATTCATTCATTCATTCATTAATACTCTTTCTCCATTCTTCTGTTGATGGACACCAAAGGACAAATACACAAAAAGACAAATACTGTATGAATGCATTACTATGAACCAAATATATTGTGTAACATAGGGTTTGATTAAAAAAAATTTATATGTATCCATTACATTTAATTGAGAAATGCATATATTTATTCATCTGTGTTTACTTTTTAGTTTTTAATTGTTTATATTTTCAACTATTAAATGTACAAAATAAAGTTAAAAAAAAAAAACAACACACAATGAGATGCCACTTCACACTGTAAGCTATAGGCAAAAGAGGAGCAAGTATTTTCAGGAATCTGTACTCCACATCTACAGGTTGTGGGGAATTTGGACTTCTCATCCATTGATGATGGGAAGGAAAAACATTGTCATTCCTTAGGGAAAGTGTTTAAATCTTCCTCACAAAGTTAAGTATGGAGTTACCATATGAACCAGCAATTCCACTCCAAAGTAAAACCTAAAAAGTGTTGACGTGTGATCACATGAAAACTTGCACAGGAATGTTCCTGGCAGCTTCATTTATAACAGTCCTATTGAGGAAAGACCCCCATGTCTTTCAGTGATTAATGGTAAGTGAACATTGATATATCCACAAACAGGAGGTTATACAGCCCTAAAGAGGAAATCTCTACTCATACATGCTCCAATGTGGAGGAACCTTCAAATATTATAGTAACTAAAGGAAACTACAAAAAAGGCACATATTCTCTGGTTCTACACAGACAAAGTTACCAATTAGAAATTGGTTTAGTGGTTTCATCTGTCTGCAAAGAAGAGGGACTGAGAAATGACAGCTCATGGATCATTATATTCTGGAATTACAGACATGGAATACTATAAAATGGTGAATTTTATGGTACATGAATGATATCCTAATTTGTAAAATAAAATTTTCCATGCCACTGGGCTTTGGGAGTAATCGAGCCTATGACCCTAGACAAGTACAAGATTAGCTGGGAACCTGGGGGGAACATGAGTTAACTCACCAGGAGAGCTCCAGGTCAACTCATCTGAGTGTGGGTTGCAATTAGGGAAAGAGAGAAACTGTGAATCCCTCAAGCAACCCCTGCCCAACATTTCACACCAGGTTTCCTGCCTGGAGTATGGGGAGGTCTGAATTTGACCTAAAACTGAAGGTCTGAGAGCAGGAGAGGAGGCACAAGGAAAGACCTGCAAGAGGACATCTTCCATCAGTGATATTCTCCTCATGGACACAAGATGGCGCTGTGGGCCAGTCCCTGGGAAAGCCAGCAGAGCTGGGAGATGGCCTTGAGGGCCCATTAACACATGGTCCCTGATGTGAAACCACAGTATAAACTGTAAACTGTCAAAGTGCTAAGACCTCCCAGGAGGGAGCTCATTTGCATGACTGCCCTGCCCTGCACAGGGACTTAAGGGTTATAATGGGAGCTGAGGAAGCTGACCCTGGGGGGAGTCCTCTTGAGAAGCACAGCACAGGGTTTGTCTCCACCATGGCCTGGACCCCTCTCCTGCTCACCCTTCTGGCTCACTGCACAGGTCAGGGGGCACTTTCTGGGCTTAGGGTGGGGACAGGAAACATGAAACCTTCCTGTCCCCATCTCCACTCCTGACCATGGGGGTCTCTCACCTGTTTTCAGGAGCAGTTTCCCAGGCTGTGGTGACTCAGGAACCTTCACTGTCCATGTCTCCTGGAGGGACAGTCACACTCACCTGTGGCTCCAGTGCTGGGGCCGTCACCACCAGTAACTATGCCAACTGGGTGCAGCAGAAGCCCTACCAGGCTCCCCGGGGTCTGATATGGAACAACAACGTTAGGATCCCAGGGGTCCCTGCCCGATTCTCTGGCTCCCTGCTTGGGAGCCATCACCCATCACCATCACAGGGAGCCATCACCCATCACCATCACAGGGGCCCAGCCCGAGGATGAGGCTGAGTATTACTGTGCTCTGTGGTACAGCAATCACTTCCACAGTGACAGATGTCCATGGGAAAGTGAGACAAAAAACCCCTGGCTCAGCCTCAGCCCCTGGCTCTGATATCTTCCTTCTCTTTATCTCAGAGGCTGGATCCAACCTAGTGGGGGCTCAGAGAGTTTGTGCCCCCTGACCGAGGGAAGAGGGTCAGACATATTCATTCTCAGCTCAGAAAGGTTTAACTCTTCATTTCATAATAACAATGTGTTTCTCTTAACCAGTAAAGTGACTTCCCAACAATTGATAAAAAATGAACAAAAGTGACAAACTGAAAATTATATGAAAAATGCATATCTGTGTGTGGGAGTGTGTGCTTTAAATGAGAATTTAGCATAGCTGTCATTTCCTTAGGAAGAGAATGTATGTGTTTCCTTCAAGTCTGAATTTGGAGTAGCCACAGTTTCATTATCAGGAGAAATGTGGTATCATAGTGATATAATAGGCAGTTACAGCTTAGCAACTATGACTCGTGATGTAAATATATATTTAGCAGCTTACTGTAGAGGTGAAAATTAGAAGAAACATGAAAAATGGCATCATCTTGCCCCTGATTATTTAGAAGAGTTTAAACAAAAATAGAGAAAAAGATTTAAAAATCACCAACACAGGCCTAAATATAAAAATATAAATAGCAAGTGTTAATTTTCAGGTAAGCAGAAGTCTACTCACACTCAGGAAAGTGTAGCTTCCTCCCAGCATCTTAATCCAACCCCTGTCACCAGGCTCCTGCAGGAACTTCCAGAGATACGGGTGCACATGTGAGGCTGTGCAGGTACCTCTAAAGCTCTAGGAGATTCTGCCTGTGCCCAGGGCAGGCTGAGGAGGGCACAGAGCCCACCCCTGCACAGGGAGGGAATGGCAGGCAACAGGTACTTATAAATGTGATTGGTTCCTTGATTCAAAGAGAATATTCCTCACATGTAATGCAAGGCCACACCTTCATGCAGTCTCCTGGTTGAGCACGTCCACAGTCCATCACATTCCTGACAGTTTTGTTGAACTTTGACTTTGTTAACACTGCTTTTGCAATTCCATGAACCCTGGATCATCAGAATCTGAGTTTTCAATTGTTATGCCCAACCTGCCTGCTATTGAGCATCACATGAGGAGCTTGTTAAAAAATAATTGTTCATATCAGGGAACAGTGATGTCAGACTCTGTGTGGGCTCAAGAGCAGACACCTAAGTCCTCACTCTCACCCTCACCTGGGCACTGCTCTCCCACCTGCACCTCCCTCAGGGGAGGACCAGACACAGAGGCCCAAGGCAAGGACCACTCCTTCTGACCACACACTCAAGGCTGGGTCCTTCTGCTCTCATCCCAAATAACTGCTCCCACCAGTCAATACTGGGGCATTGCTGAGATTCTCCACCTTGTGTGTTCTGCTCACAGGTGGTGCTCCCTCCGTCACCCTCCCTCTGGGGTCATGGAAACTGGGGATCACTGTTGCCCTGACTCTGCCTCAGCTAGGACTGGGCCCTTCAGGACACAAAGCCAACCACTAAGGACCCTGAGTGGACTCTTTTGAATTCCCCATTTCATAGTGCTCATGATGTCAGCATCCTTCTAGAATGTATTGTCTCTACTAACAAGGTCAAGTTGTGCCTTCAGGATTCGTTTCATTTTATTCCAAACTCTTCACTCCCCTTTAGGTTCTCATCCCCTTTCAATGGTCAATTACTCTAGTAGCCTGATGACCCCAAAACTCCATCCTCTGCCCATTCTCACAAAAAGGATGTGGGGGGGTCTCTAGAGAAATCAGGGTTTAACAAAAGGAGATTTTTTGTACCAATTGGGTTCAAAGAAAAGAAATCAACGAACTTAAAGGAGTTGACACTTAAGACACAGCAGCTGAGAGAGATCTGGCAGGTGACTCTCTCTGAGCATCTCAGTGGATGAGCTCCTAAAGGGTCAGGATATCACTTCAATATAAACACATGCTGGTCATTCAATAGTGAGTGAATGTGCTTTAAGTATATCATTTAACTCAGATATCATTGAGGAGACCAGTAAGATTGTCCACCTCAGTCATAGAGCATCTTACAGGACAGTTTTACCTCCTGGGATGGTCACCCTCAGAGCAGATGTTCCGTGGTGGAGAGAAACTGGTCAATGTCCTACATGGTAATAAAGCCTGATATTTGCTTTTTATTTTCTCCTCTGACAAAAATACACTTATTAACATGAATCCATCTATAAGAGAGTTCCAGAAGATACCTGCATTCACTGACACTTGGCCCCCAGGCTTTCCAGATGGGCATCTGCTCTCCCTCTGTCACTCTTCTCATGCATCCTTCACATGTCATCCTTCTCCCATATGTCCACAGCCCGCTTTCCCTTCTAGCCCTGTGGCCTCTTTACAACATGACACCCAGTCAGGAGCCTCCCTGACTTGGTAAGTGATTCCGGGGCCTCCTTGACTTGGTGATTCCGGGGCATTTGCTGTGATAAGTGCCTCCTCCTTTCTGAATTGCAATCACTTGGGTCCTGAGAGCTCCCAACTCCTGGATCTCCTAGTTCATCTCTGTGCTGCTCTGTCTATATCTACTTTGTGGAAGTCTCTTCATCCTCACCAAACACACATAATCTTTACTCATTCATTTACCCAATCAGTTCTTCTCACCTGTTTTCCTCCTCACCTAGGTCCCAGCAACCCTCATCTTCCCAGACACACGTGCAGTAGTGGCCTTTCTTCCCCCTTCCTCCAACAGTGAAGGTAAGGTCGGGAGGCAGCTGTACAGCTCAACACTTGTAGAAAAGAAGCCACCTCCACTGTGACACAGGGAACAACCAAGGGGGCCCTGGGACACTTTCACCCATAAGGAGCTGAGTAGAGGATTAAGAGAGTCCTGATGGAATGGGGAGGCCACTTACAGGGACCCCCTGGTCTCACCCTAAGGCAGGAGGTCTGTAGGTAGAGCAGTAGGTAGGCAGGAGATGCTCTGATGGGCTCAGGTCACCTCCTCTCTCACAGCTGTACAAGGCTGTGGCCACCAGGGGGCAGTAAGGGCCTGTCCCTGAGGCTCCTGGGGGTGACCAGAGCTGGGAGTAGCCACCTGCACTCTGACAGACTCACAGGGTCTCAGCTGACACCTCCCCACCCATTGGGGGCCACACAGCCCCACCTCACCCCACATGCCTGCTTCTCCTCACTCAGAGGGCCCTGAGCAGGGTTCAGTAAGGGATCAGAAAGTTGGGGACCTTATTTGCATGGTTTGACCCTCCCTTCTCTCAGAATGTGAAGAGGGCCTGGGAGAGATTTTGAGGAAGCTCCAACTCAGCTGTGGGGCCACAGAAGACGGGGCTCCAGAAGGCAGGACTCCAGAAACTCTCCACATGGCCCTGTCCCCTCCCCTCCTCATCTTCCTCACTCACTGCACAGGTGACTGGATATCGGTCCAGGAGAAAGGGCAGTGAGGAGCCACATGGGGCTCTGTTTTCTCCTCTTGTCTCGAGAACCCAGAATCACCCTCTCTGTGTCTCCCCCACTTCCAGGGTCCTGGGCTCAGTCAGTTGTGACTCAGCCACACTCAGTGTCAGGGGCTCTGGGCCAGAGGGTCACCATCTCCTGCTCTGGAAGAAGCACCAACATCAGGGGAAATAACGTGCACTGGTGCCAACAGCTCCCTGGAGCAGCCCCTAGACTCCTCATCTATGATAACAGCAATCTACCCTCAGGGTGCCCGAGCACTTCTCTGGCTCCAAGTCTGGCAACTCAGCCTCCCTGAGCATCACTGGGCTCCAGCCTGAGGATGAGGGTGATTACTAAGCTTATGTGTGGGACAGTAGCCTCAGTGCTCCCACAGTGCTCCACACATGGGGACCTGAGGCAAAAACCTGCCTCTGCCCCAGTGAAGCAGGTCACCCCTCTGACAGCCTGTGACAGACACCGGCACAGGGTGACTGTGGCTGTCCCTAAGTGTCAGTGTCCCAGGGCCTGTCACTTAGAGCACAGACAACTTCAAAGGGTCAGGGACAACGGCTCCTTCTCATTTTTTAAACAGCTTTGAGACGTGACTTTCAATCCATAAAGTTCACCAATTTGAAGTGTACAAGCGAATGATGTTTAGTGTGTTTAGGGATTGGTACGGCCATCCTCATAATGTAACTTTAGAGCATTTTGATCCCCCCATAGACACACGCCATCCCCATGGTATCAGCCCCAGCATCCTCCTCCCACTCCCAGGTAACAATATTCTACTTTCTGCATAATTTCCTATTCTGCACATTCCATAGAAATGCTCTCATATAATATGGAAACCTTAGTGACTGGCTTCTTTCACTTCATTTCTTCACATTATTTTTCTTTGAGCTTCCTCTATATTGTAGCATAGGTCAGTAATCCATTAATTTTTAACATGCTTCATTTTTAGAACATTTTCATATTTTTTAAAAACTTGAGAAGATAGTAAAATGTGTTCCCATATTCCCTGGCCCCAGTTTTTCCTATTTTTATCTTACATTAGTTGGCATATTTGATAAAATTAATGAACCAAGATTGATATATTTTTAATCATTAAAATCCACCTGAATATTTCTTCCTTTTTACCTAATGTCTTTTCTCTGTTCCCGGGTCCCATCGCCAACATCACGTGACATTTAGTCATCATGTCCCTTAGTCGCCTTTGGCCTGGGTCACTGTCTCAGCCTTTCCTTGTTTAAGGAGCTTGAACTACTGAGGAGTTCAGGGCAGGTATTTTGGAGGCTGCTCTGCTATTGGAATTTGCTGGATGTTTTTCTCATGATACAATGTAAGAGGGGTCCACTGTCTCAACATCCTCACACAACTTCTCCCTCCCTGTCTTGGATGTTATACATTCTAGTGCAGGTTAAGGGTTATTACTTTGTGAATTTGAATTGTATTTCCCTAAGGACTAATGGGGCTGAGCATCTTTTCATGTGCTGTACTATTTTTATTACGTTATGGACGCCCAAGGGTTTGGGCACACCCATGGATCACTGGCTGTAGAAACTTTACACTGACTATAGCTGACACCATAGCCTCAGCCTTATTAGTCAGACAATCCTTAGTAAGTACCATAGTTCCACTCACATACTCTAGGCTGGACAGTAAGAGGCCAGGGCAGCCACTGCTGGCCCATGAGAAAAAGTGCCTGCTCGATTCTGCCTGGGCCAGGCTCCCCCAGGCCTCCCCCAGGGCTCCAGACCTGTGCAGACATTCTCTCTGAGCACATGACTCACACAGTCACCCTGGAGACCAGCACCAGGCCCAGCCTGTGGCTTCTGGTGCCTCAGCAGGCGCCCCTCCCCAGGGAACAAAGACTTGGATGGAGACTTGAATTCAGGTCCTTCTCCCTACTAACATCCAGATTGACTTTATCAACCACTGGACAATAAGCAAGACCATGTTGATGGATAGACTAGCTTATAAACAGGCATTCCTCAGTCCAGGGCCAGAAGCCCTCAGGGCAAAGCCACGTCCAGTTCAGCAGAGATGCCTGCCCCAAGGCCGCTCTGCTGGATGACTCCATTTCCCTCCCAGCCCCAGTTACAACTTGGGCTTGTGGCTCACCCCTGGGAAAGGGGATCAGGACACTCCCCACTTCAGAGGGTTGTGGGAGGATGAAATGAGGGTGAGGATTTGAACTCAGTACAGTGTGTGACCCAGACTTACTGCTGTGATCATTATCACCACTGACAGGGCTATCCTTGGACTCCAATACTCAGGGAAACTTCTCTTCCTCTTCCTCACTGCCTCCTCCCCACCCTTCCCCCACACTCCCAAGACTCACCCATCAGTAGAAGGGGCTTGAAAGAGATTTTGTATTTGATTTGGAAAAGTTCAGGATGGCAACCTGTCTGTCAAACACTAGCCCTGCATCTTGGCCATGCACCTGCATTGCTCTGGGTGTCTGTGCTCACATCTGTAGG
>JAQZBX010101259.1:0-11278 GCA_029593785.1 Cabassous unicinctus
GGAGCCCTGGAGTGGGGAGCCCTGGGGTGGGAGCCCACGGCAGAAGCAGTCACCCCAGGTCCCGGCTGCCAGGAAGGAGCACGGGTGGGTGAGCCTTGATGGACCCTCGGAGTTTCTCCCCAAGTGAGCTGCGCGGCCCCAATAATCGTCGCAACTTAGGGAATCCGTTCTTGCCAATGCTTTCCTCTGGCCCAACAAAATGAGTCCCCCTTCTTCCCTTTTTTGGGCAAAAGTTCTGAGAAGACAAAAATGGCAAATTATCAAAGCATTTATTACATGTCCCATCCGTTAGCTCATGCAACAGAAAATCATGTTAATACAAAAACTTAATGTGCACCTGCCTGGGCTGCTCCTCAAGGAGAGGCACCCCCAGCCCCGGAAAGCACCCTTCCTGAGGTCAGAGGTCAGAGGTCAGGCCGCAGCGGACGCTCAGGGAACACCGCCTCCTGGTCTGAGGGCCCTGCTTTCCAATTAAAAGAGGAAGCAGGCCCCACTCCCAGCAGCTTCCTGATTCTGTGGCCTAGGCCAAGGAAACGCCCTTAACCAGTGGTGCCAGCTCTGGCTCTCCAGCTTCAGCCTCTGCAAAACGGAGGGCTTGAAATGCATGCATTTAAGAAAGGCATTTCATCTCAGTCCTCCTCACACTCTCAAACATCCGTGATCCTTTCAGTTAAGCATAAAACACAGCTGAGACTCAAATCAATGGGAAATTAAAAATTTTTAAACCAGCACCCCTTCTTCCCAGATTTGATGCCTGTGATTTGATGCTGAGATTACCAACCAGCAGCCTGTGGTTTAAACCCAGTTAAAATCAGTTTTAACTCAGTTTTTTTTCCAAGAAGATTTACTTAGTTGCCAACATTAAAATAGAGACGAGAAAGTAACTTTGGCTTCCCTTTAAAAATCAAGAGATTTGGTGCATATCTGAGTGGGTTTTTTTTTTTGTGTGTGGAAATGAATTGTTTTTCAGGTTTAACATTCAAACAAAGACTTTAATATACATTCCAAGTAACTGCCTAACTCCAATAAATCTTTGAGTTTGCATAATAGTCTGTGACTTTTTAAATTCTAAGTGGATCTGGGGGGCCCACAAACGGTGGCCTTCTGCTCAGGATTCAGCTGGAATTCACCGAGCTGGTGGCAGGGCCACCACCTCTCCCAATTTGCATGAAACGGGGGATTCCCTGGATGTGAGACTTTCAGTGCTAGAACCCAGAAAGGCCCAGGCAGAACAGGACGGGCTGGTCACCCTGCCAACAGAGGGGGGAGGGGGCAGTTTGGGGTCCTTAATGCAGGGCCCAGAGTTTAAACTGACTACTGGGTGGGGGTCAGTGCAGGTGGGACCCTCCTACCTTCTGGCCCTTGAACTCCTCCAGGGCCCAGGGGTCTCCTCCACTCCCCCAGGCATCCCAGGAGAGGGAGCCTGGGAGTGCCACCTCACAGCTGACAGTCTCAGAAGTCCCTCTTCGTAGGCTGCTGCCCAGAGTTCAGCCTTGGGGGAGACCCCTGACCCCAACAGCCCTCCTTGCCCTGTGGGCACAACAGCTCTTGGGACTAAAGGGCATTCTTTAGGAAGAAACAGGCCAGCCTCTGGGTCAGTCCTGGCCATGTGAGCTGAGAGCATTTCTTCTTTCCGAGCCTCAGTTTCCTCTTCTATAGGAAGCCGGGGCAGGGGAGGGCTTTGTTGTGAGGATGAATAGAATTAGGAATGTGAAAGCCCTTCCAAAACGACAGCTCTGTACAAAAGTTAATTATTGTTAGATGAAAACGGCTGGGGCAATACTTCCAAGAAGGGCAGAGTTAAAACTTCTCTAAAATTTTGCTGTAGAAGTCGTTTCCTTTATTCCTTTCCCCAAAGTATTGTGCCCTTTTCAAAGAGCCACCCAAGCCCTGCGAGAGCAGGGGTGGGGGCTGCTGAGTCAGAAAGAGGGGCGCAGAGCCAATGTCATGCCAAGGCAGAGCCCCAGCTCTGGGCGCCCGCACTTCTTGCTGCCGCCCTCTTCTCGAGGGTCCTGAGCTGTGCTGCCACGCTGGACTTCCACCTCAGGAGCTGACCTCCTGGAGGCTGAATCTGAGAATCAATCATTAATTACCAGCGCCCCCACTCCGCGGCTTTCAAAACATAGCAAGAGAAATGCAGGTGCTGGCAGGTGACAAGGAAGGGCCCCTGGCTGTGGAGAGCAGTTTGGAAAAAGCCACCAATGGTATCTGCCCAGCTGGGGCTGGGCACACGTCCCTGCAGCACTGGCACCTGGGCCACTGGCAGGAGACCCCGGAACCTCCAGGGCTGGTAGGAAAGAGTGTGGTTGGAAAGGCAGAAAGGAGGCTACGGGGCGGAAAGGAGAGGTTGTGCGTGGAGGGCACAGCACAAGCCAATTATCTTTTAATTCGTATAATAGTTTTTAAAGCTGCAAATCGTGTGCTAGACCCTTTACTAACATTTCCCCACTTTACAGATGCGAACACTGAGCCCCAGGACAGATAGGTGACATGTCCAAGGTCACCCGGCTGTGGGGGCAGAGCTGACTGGTGACCCCAGCCTTGCCTTAGGTGTTGGAAATTCTGCTCTCCCCAGCCTGGCTCCTCCCCCTCAGCGGCAGCTGCCCTGCCCCCCTTCCCCTCAGGAAGGAAGATTCTGGAACCCAAGGAACGCATAGGGTGAGATCAGACCCCGGTGGTTGTAAAACTTTCCTGCCACAGAGAGGAGAGCGACTCACTCAGCAGGAATGCACCCCTCAGCCGGGCTCTGCAGTGCACTGCCTTCCCGACAGGCGCCCTTGGGGAGGTGCCAAGGAAAAAACCCAGGCCCAGCACCATTCCTCAGACTAAGGGGTGGCTTTGTTCTCGCGGCCTCGGAACGCCCCAGGCTCCTGCTGCTGGCACAGACCACAGAACAGGCCGTGACCTCCCAAGCCCTGGGGAAGGGCCGGAGACCCTGCCGTGGCGGAGCTGGGCGCGGGCGGGACGTAGCACAGCACCTTTGGGGATCGGACCTGCCTCTGGCTGGTCCTCCCTGCCTGCCCCCTGGGTGGCTGCCGGCACCGCCTGAGTGGAGCCATCCAGGGCACGCTGCCCCGTCCTCTTGGGGCCTGCGCCCACTTCCGACCCATCCTGCAGACCTGCCTGCCCCACAGGCTCGGGGGCCTGGGATCCTGCTTACTCTCCAAGCCCAGGGCTCCGCACGTGCCACCCCAGGGACCTCATGCTATGGGGCACGGTGTTTCCTTCTCACAGCAGCCGCTGCTGCCATTCGATTTTAGGAGTCACTAAGCCCCAGGCCCAGGAGCACCCCGCTGATAGCACTGCACCCCAGCACACCCAGAGGGGGGCACAGGCTGCTGTGTGGAGCCCACCTAGTACCCTCTAGCCCACGAGGCTTCTTCCAGGCATGGACAGCCACCGAAGCATCGCCAAGATAATGGACCTCTCAGTAAGGAGGCTCCGTTTGTCAGTTTCAGGACCACAGCAGCGGAGCTTGGTAACGAGAAGCACGCGGCCCAGGCCCTGGGACAGGCTGGGGTCACAGCGCACCCCGCCTCCGCCCGCAGGCAAAGCAGATACAGAACACATTTGTGGCATCAGTGAAAGAGTCGCCCACCTCTATGTTTTCTAAATCTTGTCTTAAAACTCTTCCAGTTTTAGCCTTTCCATGTCTGTGCAAAGCAGCGTGCTCTCTTCTGGGTCCTGAGGGAGCGTGGGCGGCCCTGGTGGTTTCTGCCTACTCCATGCACATCTTCTGGAACGTATCCTGACGCCCTCTGCTCGGAGACGTTGCTCTTCCAAGCAGAAACCCTACCCATTTGGATCCTGGCAGCCCCTTTCCATCCTGTGGACAGTGAGGGCCGCCATCATGGTGTGGGAACCTGGCAGCAGGCGCTGGAGCCCTGGCACCTCCCTGTACCAGCGGTGTGACCTGGAGCCAGCAGCCCGAGTGTCTGAGTCTGGAAAGTGAGACTAATAACAATAAGTCTCTCAGATAATACCGTGTGACTGTCAGACAAAGTGCCTCATAATCGCTAGTGACCACGAGGAAGAGGCTCGAGAAGCGTTGCTGGCACTCAGGGCTCCAGGAGGCACTACGGGGTGCGAAGGTGGCACCGCGGCGAGGGGCTGGGGCGAAGGAGGCCTGGACAGGGACACCCACGTGAGTGAGCCTGGCTTCTGAGCCTCAGGCTGGAAGGGCCTCTCCTCCAGAATGTTCCATGCCACCCAGTAGGAGCATCGGCACATGACCACAGAGCCCGCTCTGAATCCTTGGGAAGCCAGGGTCTTCTCTATTTTTCTGTTTTTTAGTTTCTTTTACACTTACAGACAGAATTCATCATAAATAATTCAAACACTAATATAAATGCCCCCTTCTTCCAGCCTTTGCCCGAGGTAACCCCATTATCTATTTGATGCTCAGCCTTCCAGACCTTTTCCCTGTACACCCGTGTCTGTTACCACCGCAGTTAGGACCTTGCTTTAGGAGCATGTTTGAGCATAAATAGCAGCACACTGCAGCGTAGCCCTGCAAGTAGCTCTCACCCACTCAGCAACGTCTCCAAGACCTTTCCATGCCAGAACACAGAACTCCACCGTGTTCTCTGTGATTGCCGCACCACGTCCAAAAGATGGCAATAACGTAGTCCCAGGAACCATGGCCCTTCTGGTGCATATTTATGTCTCGATTTTTTTCTTATTAAAATTGCTCTGCAATGAGTTATTTGCATACATTATCTCGAGAAATGGGAAATGGAGTTGTGGACTACCTGGTGGGCACCTTCAAACCATACTGGGCCTCATCAGCCCGCACAAGCCTGATCGTCTTCTGTTGTCATGGGCAGGTAGAGAGAGGTTTCCTAATCCAGGGCTGCTGCCTTCCAAGGGGGCAGCCGTACAGGCCTAAGGGTAGTATGTACACTGCCGAGAAGTAGAGAAGCGGGAGGGGTGATGATCTGAAGCGATGACAACCGTGCAGATGAGCCAGGGTCACCTCGCCAGAAGAGCCCTTCCTCGCCCTGTCCTCCACCCCTTCCTCCCAGGCAAGGAGTTCTACAAACATTGACAGCATCTCTGGAATGCTGGGCACTCTGCTAGGATCTGCCGGGCTTGCAGGGGCGATCAGGACCAGAATCACGTCCTCGTGGAACACATGAGCAGGCTATTGCCGGGAGGCACGTGCCGTGATGGGTCGGAGTGGAGCACACAGCCGGGCTCTTCACAAAGCCGTGGCCATCCAGGAGGGACTTCGAGTCAGAGGCCAGAGGAAGAGTTGGATCAACCAGGCAAATACAGGAATGGGAGGGGGCGGAGGGAGAATATTCTGGTCTGGGCAGAAAAAAGTGCTCCATGTGAGGCCAGGGGGCCAGGCACAGTTAGAAACCTGAGTTCAGTGTGGTCGCAGATAAGTGCAATTAAAGCGTGTGTGTGCGTGTGCACGCATGTGAGGACGTGCTGCAAGTGTGTGCACGTGTGTGCAAGTGCACGCACACGTGTGGACGTGTTGCGAGTGTGTGCGCCTGTGTATGTGCATGCATGCATGTGGATGTGTCATGAGTGTGTGTGTACGCGTGTGCACGCATGCATGTGTGGACTGCCACGACTGTGTGTGTGCGTGCGTGCACGTGTGCACGTGTGCATGTACGCATGTGTGGACGTGCCGCGAGTGTGTGCATCGTGTGGGTGAGGGCTCTCGATGAGGCTTGGAAAGCGTGCAGGGTTAGGTCACAAAGGTCCCTGCAGCATGCTAAGAACTTGGGCTTTGCCCTGCAGACGGTGTTTGAGCAGGGGCAGGGGGCGCGTCAGGTGGGAGGCTTTGTTCCCTCCCGGGGGCGGGGGCTGCCTCCAGGCCTTGGGGGTGGAGGCTGGTGGTGGACCCCGCTGTGCAGCCCTGCCCTACCTCCCCTGGCCTCTGGAGGGCTCAGGGCTCCGGCGCTCAAAAAAGCGGTGGACCCTGAGGCCTTCAGAAGAGGAAACGGGCCCTGGCGGGTGGTCTTCAGAGGCTGAGGGGCATTTCTCTGTGACGTTACTCGGGCGTGGCAAGAGCGTGGGAATAGGTAGGTTGGGGCCAACTGGGTGGGCGAGGAAGTGTGTCAGCGTGCCCAGGGTTTTGGATTTCAAATCCCACCCCGATCGGGAAACTGAGAGCCCTGCTGTGGCTGAGCTGACAGCGGAGCCCTGAAACTATACTAGAGGCTTCTGCCATCCAAACAGTGGGGAAAAGGAAAAGCAGCGGCCTAGAGCAGAGCCAGCGCGCACGGTGCGGGGTCCCGGCGAGGCCGCGCAGCGTCTAGGAGGAAGGAGGAAGTGGGAGGTGGGGCGAGAGCGGAGAGGGGAGCGGCTTAGCATCGAACCCGTGGGCGGAAAACACTCGATGTCTGCACCTGCAGTTTCCTCGGCTTCCGTAAAAAGTGCCTGCGGACACCCTCCGCTCTGAACCCGCGTGTCCACGCACTTCTTGCCCCGCTATGACGTGCTGCAGGCTGCCCAGGCCGCCGGGCCGCCGCCCCGCACCTGCACCCGCGCGCACGCGGCGCGGTCCTGGGCCAGCGCCCCGCCCCCGCCCCCGCCCTCCCCACACTGACACTCCCCGGCCCACCGGCCCTTGCTCTGGGCCTTGGCGGCTGCTCCCCCTCCCAGATGCCTCGCCTCCAAATCTTGGTTCAGAGGTCACCGTCTCAGTGAGGCCCCGCCCCGTGTCCCTGTCGCTCTTTCCCTCCGCCATCTGACACACGTTCCTCACCGGCTCCTCGCAGGAGAAGGCGGGCTCAGGCGGGCTGCTGCCAATTCTGCGCGCTCCGTCCCGGCGGGAGACGCTCCACAAACACTGGCCTGAGGGAAGGCCGCGAGCAGCAGAGGCTCGGGCCCTCACCGTGCGCGTGCGGGTGCGGGGCTGGGGCGCACCGCAGCCGAGACGAGCCAGGCCGCGGTGCGGAGGCCTCTCGGAGCACTTGGCTCTGCACTTGGGGCCGCTGCCTGCCTCTCCCACTCTTCTGGTGGCTGAGGACCCCCGAGGAGGAGCTGCATTCAGGCGCTGGGCAGGGTGGGAGAGGGATGCAGGCTGCACTGTGTGTACAGGGGCTGCCAGAAGGGGTGGGAGCCAGCCGGACCACCCTTCTCTCTTTGCTCCAAGTCACAGGGCAAAGGTCACAGCACCTGCTGCACAGGGGACACGTGGCCAGTCGAGTGGTGCTGGTCTGGAGCAGCCTGCAAGGTCAGGCTGTTGTGCTGAATGTACCCCCCTTGCCGAGCCACGCCCCCTCCGGCAGTGCCAGGGCCCCGAGCCGGGAGGAGGGCTCTTCCGCAGGCTCCTCTTCCTCCGGCCCTGCTCTGAGTTCTAGGAGAAGCTGATGGTTAAGGAAGAGATCAGCCCATGCTGGCTCAGGGCTGCGCGAGTGCAAACCGTGACAGAGCCCCGACTCTTGGAGACCCTTTAGCATTAACCCCTGTCCTTCAACATTGCTTTGAGTGGCAAAGACTGTAGATCACTAACTTGGATTGTTTGGAGCCCCATGGTGGTCCCCCTGTCATGGCTGGGTCCAGGAGCTCCCGTCAGCGTCCACGCCTGGAGGGAAGGCTTCCACCACGTGGCCGGTCCTCAGCAGCCCCAGACGAGGGCATAGGGCTTCTGAATCCAGGCAGCTTGTGGAGAGTCAGCACAGCCCAGCTTCTCCACCTTGAAGCCCGGTGATCTTGGGCAAGCCGAGATCCCGCTGAGTTTTAGCTTCCTCATCTATAGAGTGGGGTTGTGACGCCTGCCACACACAGTGCCAGCCTGCAGCGAGGTCTGTAAGGTGCTGGCTTGCCCAGATCCCCACAGGGCTTTGCACCCCGTGGGCACAGCGGATATCACCCAACACCAAGACCCTGTGCCGGTGGTATAGCTTTGTTACAGATCCTGAAAGAACATTTTTTTTTTTTTAAACAAATCAATTTTATTGATACATATTAATAAAGCATACAATTTATCTAAAGTATTATCCAATGGTGTAATATCCAGTGGTATTTGGTATAATCACATAGTTGTGCATTCATCACTTCAATCATTATTAAAGCATTTTCATTATTTCAATAATAGTAATAAACAAAAAACAGACAAACAAGAAAATTCCTCACCTCTCAATCTCTCTGCTTCCCCTGCTGTACATAGCTGCTATTTTTGGCTATTCTTGCACAATTATTTATTTGTTTATTAAACAGTTTATTGAGCTATATTCACATATGATCTATCCAAAGTGTATAATCAATGGCTTCTTTTTAGCTGTTAAAAAATCCTTTATTGTAAATTTGTAAGATAAATAGAAAAATAGATTGAAAGAAGTTACAAATTTTAAAAGAGAGTGCAAGGCCAGGTTAGATTTAATATAATCAATTATAAAAAATAGATAGCATAGCAACAAACATTTATAAATGTAAATAATTCAAATATAATAGAAATTAATTATAACATAATTCTAATTTTTATATTACAGCTCTAACTATTGAACATAATAATTTCTAAGAATGAAATAAATTACTGGTTTAGTTATTTAATTTCCATTTAGGCCCTAATTCTTTCTAGATAATCAAATTCCTATTTGGCGATTCTTCACATCTTATTGGAATGATTTACAGCAAATAACAATTTGCCAACTCATAATTTTATGAGGCAGAAAAACTCAAAATCTTGTTCAACAGTAGTCATGCTAAATCATTATCAATACAGATAGATTACTTAATTAAAGAGTATGAATAAGAAAGGGTTAAAGAAAAATGAAATATCCAAAAAAGATAACTCTTCTCCAGTTCTCCTCAATTAAAAGCAAGTGTTTATTTTGTATGAAAAAATTACAGAAAACTGATCACAGGAACAATTTGCCAGTTGCACTGAGTAATTACTGTTCATATACTATAATGTTGTTATTTTACATTTATCTGGTCTACTCCAGCTCTTTTTTGGTTACTATTTGCATGGGATACCTTTTTTCCAACCTTTCACTTTTAACCTGGTCGTGTCCTTATGTCTGAGGTGGGTTTCTTATAGACAACCTATAGCATAACATATAGCTCATATATTTTTTTCCATTCCATTCAAGTCTATGTCTTTTGATTGGGGAGTTTAGTCATTCAACATTCTGTGTTATTATTGTAAAGGCATTACTTACTTCATCCATTTTGTCCTTCAGCTCTCTGTTGTCATATCATTCTATTGTCTGTCTTCTTATCCTTTAGTTTACCTTTCCTAACAATCTTCATTTCTAAACTCTTCTCCAAATCTCTTGTCCTTGTTTTTTCCTTTTAGGCTGCTGCACCTGCTTTAGTATCTCTTGCAAATCTGGTCTTTTGGAAACATATTCTATCAGTTTTTCTTTGTCTGTGAAGACTGTGAACTCACCTTCATTTTTTAAGGACAGCTTAAAAAATGACAGAATTCTCAGCTGGCAATGTTTCTCTTTCAGTACCTCAAATACATCATACCAGTTTCTTTTCTCCTCCATGGTTTCTGATGAGAGGTCAGCATTTAATCTTATCGAGTTTTCCTTGTATGTGATGCTTTGCTTTTCTCTTGCTGCTTTCAGAATCCTCTCTTTATCTCTGATATTTGTTATTCTGAATAGCAGGTGTCTCAGGGTAGATCTATTCATATTTATTCTGTTTGGGGTGCATTGTCCTTCTTGGATGTTGATATTTATGTCCTTCATAAGGGTTGGGAAGTTTTCAGTCGTTATTTCTCAAATATTCTTTCTGCCCCTTTTCCATTCTCTTCTCCTTCTGGGACACCAATAATGCAAATGTTTGTGTGTTTTGCATGGTCATTCAATTCCCTGAGACTCTGTTCCATTGTTTCCATTCTCTTCTCTTTCTGTTCTCCTGTCTTTTCCAGTTCAGATGTCCTGTCTTCAAACTCACTAATTCTGTCTTCGAGCAATTCACATCTGCTCTTATGTGCCTCTAATCTATTTTTAATCTCGTCCATTGTGTCTTTCATTCCTATAAGGTCTGTTACTTTTTTTTGAAGGCTTTCAAATTGTTCTTTATGCTCTCCCAGTGTTTTCTTAATATCTTTTAATTCTTTAGTCATGTTTTCTTTAAATTCTTTCAGGTGATTTAGGAGAGTTGTGTGATTATCACTGATTGATTTTATTAAATCCTGTATCTCTTCAGGATATTTGGTTTGTCCTTTTGGCTGTGCCATCTCTTTCTGTTTCCTAGTATGGCTTGTAATTTTTTGCTGATGTCTAGGCATCTGAATATGTTGGTGAATTTACTCTGATGGATAATTTCTCTCTATTTCCTATTATTTTTTTATTTCACAGCTCTTCTTTGATATTTGGTTCAACTTATTCTAAGTCTTTAAAATTGCCCAGTTTAGGTTTTCAAAATCAGGCCAGGGACTCACTAGTGGGGTGCAGGTTTTCTCCCAGGGGTTGGATACAGTGAGCATGGAGTTTTTGTCCATGCAATTACCAGACCGACCAGCAGATGGTGCTAGTCAACACACCTTTCCACCGAGGTGTTTCAGTCTTGGCTTTCCTGTGTTCCTGTGTTAAATCTCTAGATCAGAGATTCAAAGTTGGCTCTACTGCACCAATTCACTGAAGAAAAACACCCCAACCTTCCCTCCCTTTTCCCTTGAAACAGATGTCTGTTCCCCTCTCAGTTGGCTGCAGTGAGCCAGGGATTTTACCCCAGCTTAATATCTTGGGGGTGGGGGAGAGGAGCTCTTCCCGGCCACCACGGGGGCTTGGTAACTAACTTTTTCATTTTGGCTTCTTCGTCTCTCTGTCCCTCACCCTCCTGGGAGTTGTATATCACTGTACTGGTCTGCTGACCCCCAAAGCAGGTCCTTCAGACAGCTTTTGGCTCTTTCTCTGTTGTTTTTATGAGAGCATTCAGCTCTGCCTGTTAGTCTGTTGCCATCTGCATTAGTCAGGGTTCTCTCGGGAAACAGAATCAACAGGAGATATCTGTCAATAATATGAGATTTTAAAAGAGTGTCTCACGCAACTGTGGGGATGCACAAGTCCAGGCTCCACAGGCAGGCTGCAAACCAGTGGCTACAATGAAAGTCCGACGAAGGGTCGTTGATGAGTTTCTGGGAGAAGTTACCTGTCCAAGGACGAGCTGGGAAATTCTCTCTGAATGTTGAAATCACTTCCCCTTTTAAGTCATTCAACTGATTGGATAAAAGCGCCACCCATTGATGATGTAATCTCCCTGATTGATGCAGATGTAATCAGCCATCCACGCAGTAAACTCACTGGTGATTGAAGTCCATAAATGCTCTTGTATTACAATTAGCCCAGTGCTTGTTGGA